>LPNX010826337.1:23780-52048 GCA_001517045.1 Pseudotsuga menziesii | reverse complement strand
TCTGGCCAATATGAATATGGAGTCTTTTTTTCATTTATAAATGTTTCAAAATATATATATATATATATATATATATATATATATATTATATTTGGTTAGAGTTTAAAATAATATTGAAATATAAACCATTTTATAAATTTCAATTATATTTATTTAATAAATTTTGATGATGTATGAAGCCAAATATGTCTTTTGACCATTGTTGTGTTAATGTAAGATATTGTACCAATAAAAACGGTGGAAAATTCAACTTAACGCAACTATTTTTAACATAAATTTGCAGCATCAATATTTATAAAATGTTCTCATAAAAAATTTCAAAATAATTCGAACACTAAAATCAAAAAAATTATTCAATTATTTTATTTGTTATGAACCTGATAAGTAAAAGCATTGCAATACAAACATTCTCACAAAATTTCTACTATTTTTATTTTTCCCTGTGACATTCCATTCAAGAAAATGAGTTCCCATTCCATTTGATTGGTCTCACCATATTAGGTAGAATCTAGAAAAAGGGTTAACTTAATGGTAGGAGCATAAATTAGATGGACGTGGACCGAATAATTAAAAAATTAATTTGATCCCCATTAATCACCTTCAGGCCTGAGCTGCAGTTCCTCAAGATTCAACCACCTATTCCATTGGAATTCATCAGGATGATCATTTGGAATTTGGAGCATCCCACGGACTCTGTGAGGAGTTTGATAACTCTGGATTGAGTTGGCAACTGTATGAGAAAGACTTTTGATATCCAAAAAGTGGGCATCCATTGCAATTTGTGAGATAGTTATATCATTAACATGGATGAAGGCGAAATCCCATGGGTGGATATAGTCTGTGGTATGATTTACATGATATGCGCAATTTTCTATCACCTTTTCCAAGATCTTGTTGGACACCTCTAAGCAGGTAATATTGTAATCATTTGTGGTTTTACTTTGTATTGCCTTCATTTTTTAATATAAAGAGGCCCTAGAATATATATATATATATATATATATATATATATATATATATATTTAGTTTTTTTGGCATTATTAGTAGGTGCTTAAGCAGGTAATATTGTAATACATCACGGTTTTACCTTGAATTGCCTTCAATATTTTTATAAAGAATCCCTTAAAACTAGCAATTGTCGCAAGGAAGGTGCAATAATACGCTGATAAGGTAGTTGTTAGTGGGTAAGCAAGGAAAAAAAGTGTAACATTGAAGTGAGGTAGTGGGAGATTGCAAGTAATACCAAAAAAGAATGGAGCACTTCAATGTATTGAAAAATTAGAAAATTAACAATTTAACATTACATTATACAGTGAAGATTTCATTGCATGGGAGAAATATATCTGATGAAGAAAAGAAGCCAATTTGTAGTCATAATATGGAATTACTTGTTGTCCATGTGGTTCCAAAGTTCATAATTGTGCTAGCATAGGTTGTCAAAGCAGCTTGGAAAACAAACATTTGACGACGGTTTATATAATTCTAACTTCTCACATTAACAAAAGTCCTGTTCAATTAGTAGACATGATAGCCTTGTATGGTTTGGAAAAAATGGTACAAATTTGAAGACATTTCCTGCACTTCACAAATACATAAAAGAACATCAAGAAGAGTAAAAGCAAAGATTTCACTATATATATACATTTGATAATTCAAGGTAATAACACAGTATTAGTGAACAATCTTGACAGTGTATGATAAGTAGTCAAACTAACGACTATCAATCCATCATACATCAATTGACATAATTGAAGACAATATCAGTACCCATGATACTTGTTTAGATGATACAATGAGTTGCCATCCATGATTCATTATCATCCAATCCATTAATAGATGATTGAAACAATTGCAAACAAAGTATTTATCAATAATTACATCTCTAGCCAAAACCTACAGATTCTGGAATCTTCTGCAATGGATCCTGGAGGTACTGTTGAGTCTCTAGGAGATTTGGCAGTTAAATTTGGTGCCCATGAGGCAACAAATTTTGGCCTTATTAATGGAAAACTGGCATTATATATTGCAAGCCCAGCAAACTCTTTTCCATAGAGCTTTAAATTGTTTCCATACCTGAATCATTCTTGCATTTGTTTAAAACCTAAAAAATACAAGAGAAATGACACTATATAAACCCATTTTTGTCATAAAAATAGACTAGAAACAATTAATACACTCAAACATACAAATTGAGGTTCTTGTTATCCCTCAACTCTTTGCATTTATGTGGATAGATGTGTAGCCATGGATTGAATCTAGATGGTGCATCGGGTATATTAAATTGTACACTAACAGTCCCAACTCAGGTGAATCTAATATGCACCCTGCACTAGAAGGAAACCTTTCATTCATAGGTTCAAACTGAGGGTGCAGTGATCCATCATTTCTAGATAATGCAAAGCAATGAACAGTGTCCTTTGGGTTAGTATCACTTATATCATTCGCCATCAATATGCCATTGGCTGGTTTCCATAATTGAGGTGGAATACTTGATGTTGCCTGTGAAAATAACTTTCAGATAATAGCATTCATTACAAACTTTAAAAATAATTTTTAAGATACCAATCAACTTTATCTCTATCAATTATCTTGTATAACAACTTGTATACAAGTTAAAAACAGGATAACCTAAACAAAGGATAACATAATCACCTTGCCACTAGTATTGCGACCATTTCCAAAGCTTGTGCACAGCATTGGAAGCCAAAGCTAGAATCGCAACTCCTGAATTAGTATATATTAATCTTGAAATCTGCAGTTCATGAAAGGATAAATTACTTATAACAAATAACTAAATCCTTACAAAGAAATACTCTTGCCGTAAGTTACAAAAACTGAAATGTACCAATTCTCACTTTATATACAAGCTCTTCACAAGTGTATTGGGAATCAAAATCTGAGTATGTGCCAAAGAATGCTTCAAAGTTCAAATGCATACATGGCATCACACTTAGATGAGAATAAATGTTTTGGAAACAAAAGCTTGTGTTACCAAGCTAGAAGTTTTTAAAAAAAACTATGTAAACAAATTAGGAGACCGGTGTCCTCAATGCTCATATGTCCTATATAGACTGTCTATGACCCCGAAGCACTCATATTTTCTCATACAAAAGCAAACATGAGGGCACAACCCAGATTATATCGATGAAAAGGATACCTAGGGAGTACATTGATTGAAAGCCATAACAACTCAGCAACAGTAAATAAATGGATAGGAGTGAATGATGTGCATATTATGAAATCTATAGGGTCATACACACTAAAGAGGGAAAGTGCATATCTATAGCCCTTACATCAAAAGAAAATGGAATGACCACTGGAATTCGACAACAATGCTTTAACAGTACAAATCAACTTTCAACGTAATCATGAAACATTATACACTATCAGTGTATCAAAAGTGGAATCACAATCTCAGACTGATAAAAGTTAATTTTTTGCCTCGAAATCCATTATGAGCTACTCAACCTAGGATAATACAGACCTTGCTTGTTGGTAGGTTATCTAAGAGTCTCAAGGATCGGCACTGAGTTGGCTCGATTATTTCAGTCGGGTTCTAGTTCTTTTTTTTATCTACTGAGCCTTCTGCCACCCTGACTTTATCTCCAACACTCCTCGAATCCACTCCATTCTGACAAACACAAAATTCAATCACTTTCAAATGTTTAGTGTACACATTTGGAAGCATTCTTGTTTCAAAGTTGTGCTTTTGTTGAAAAGAAACAGGCTTATACTTATTCAAAAGAATAGAAAATCATTTAAAATCTCCCTACAATACAAATTCCACAGCCTTTAGTATATTTTTAAAACATTAAGGAGTTCGTAATCAATGCCTTATGCAAGGTTTTTATCCTTGCAGTCTATAGATATCTTAAATCTAACTATAGACATACCAGTGCAGCCATGGAAACTGCGGAAGCAACCCAATCAGATCCACCAACAATTTGTGCCCCAGGTGTGCCTACAGCTGTCAATTGAGTTACCACTGATGCTTGCACAAACAAATCTCACTCTAGCCAAATTTGAAGTAAAGCTTGGAAGCCAAACAAGTATATGTGCAATTCTTGCCTTTGTATTAGAAGGAACTCTTGCTGGATCAAAGGTACGGTTCTCAAATGAGTGCAATAATCGACGGCCATCAATATTGACTAATATTTTGATGCCATTATCACTGGTTGAAACTTCCAATAATGTTCCCTTCTTGTTGAAGCGGAGAGGAGGAGTACTCTAAAAATGGACCAAAAATCAAAGCTAATTAACCTGAAAGGCTTTCTTTTGAGCTATGCATGTAGGTCAAATAAAAAAAAGTGTAAGAAACTATGTGAAACCATACAGCTAATCCACCCTCCGCATCATTAGTTGTCAGCAGGCTTGTATTGTTAGTCGTATCGAACTGCACAACATTCATAGAAGGCTTACGAAATCCTTGATAAGTATGCTTTATAGCCCCTTCACTCTCATTCCATTCAACAAGATAAGATTCTCCTTCTTTGTGTGTTCCACATGAGAAGAGTCTGCATCACGTTCCCAATGTTTTTAGTCTCAATGTATTGTAGAGCTAATTAAAAACTGACAGAAATAATGCATGGTGCAAAGCAACAACTGAAATGACATGATGAATCAACCTTGTCTCATCATAAGCCATTGTAGTGCACCAATGACCAGGAGCATCATAATAAACCATTGAAACCATTATATCATATAACCAAGCCTTTATCTTTCCATCAATAGCTGTCGAAAAGATAAACAAATACATGAAAAGAGTAAAAACAACGCTTCATCTTGAGGAATCATTATATCCAGAAAATAAGTGTGTTACTGAAAAACAAGCATTCCCCCAGTCATATAATAAAACTCAGAATCATAACAAAGAACTCATACCTAAATGTTTTCTTTATAATGGGGGCATATAGAATACATAGGTGCTTTGTGACCTTCAAAAGAATACTTCCTTGCACCAGTAACAACATCCCATACATGTTGTACCAATCAGCTTTAACAACCTAAAATTTTTAAGCTCTGCAACTTTATCACAATATAAAGTTTCATATATCAAACCTCTATAGTTTTGTCATCACCACAGGTAATAATACACAATTGCTTGTTGGGATGCGAGAAAGCAAGGTCATTTACACCTCCAACATGGGAATCAATCTGACAAAATAAATAATCTATTAGATGTGAAAAACAATGAACTCACTGAAGCAAACAATACAATTAAATACAATACATGAAGAAACAACAAACATATTCTACAACATAACCCTGATTTTTTATGTATCCAAGTTCAGGTTTATAAATTATTACAATAAGAATCAAATGGGAGAGGCCAAATAACTCCAAGTGATGTCGTAATTCATTACCAACATGGAAGGAATATATGTGCACTATGTGCTTCGAATAAGCTACTCTTGTTTATTAAAAAACACAAAATCATACTCTGAATTTTAATTATGGGTTCAATCATCTTATCACTAAGAGAATATATAGACAATTTTAGTATCAACAAAAACTATAATCTTCCTAGTAATTGCATACCAAACAAAGAACCATCTGGACTCCACACAACACGATTGACAGATACACCAGGATCCTTGACGACTACTGCATGTTGTCCAGAAAATGGCACAATCAGATTAGTCATATAATTCCTCAAAGAGACTAAATAAGTTAGACACAAGTTATATATACACTAATGAAATATATCCAAAAATCACAAACAACAATCAAATGAACAAGTAAAGACCAGTCAGTGTAGATACCTAAAGCATTTTTATCCTAAATCCACATAAGACACATCAAGGGAAACAGAATAAAGGTTTATAATATAACATGTGTTCGGTCCAGCAACAGTGATCAAATTTTCCTTGTGACCATAGAAGTGTAGAGGTCATATCTGTTACCTGCATCGGAGCTGAACAAGATCCAAGGTCCCAAACCTTGAAATTTTTGTGAGCTAGTCTTTCCTATGAACCCACTTCCAAAATACCATTTTCACCCACATGTGTACCAATTGGACCATAGTAACAATGAATACATATTAGCAGCATAAAAATTCTCTAACTTTTCAAGTATGAAGAAAAATAATGGCACACATGCCTTCTAAGATAGAATATGCATTCCTAAACATATGAATTGATTGAGATCCCAAACAGGAAAAATGAACACTATCACACAACAAATCCATACCTAAAAGTATGGTCTGCTACAGAGGATGAAAATCCATGCTCGTGACTGGAGATCCCTGATTTAAAGTCTGTACAAGAGTCTTGGGAAGGTCATCTTGTGAATATAATCCCCATGGAAGATTTGGACCAGGATAGATAACCTGCAAATTAGTTTTAGTTAATGCACCTAATTCTCAAACAATACTGCTGCTCTTACAAACATCTACACAGATACTTGCATGGAATATTTTACATGTTGCATTTTTCCATTATTAATGAACCATAAAATTACATTAATTGGTGTTTGAAACCATATGAACTAAATGAGCAAGCCGAACTCAAAACACCTCATCACCAGATTGCCCAATTGTCCTTGCTCATTTTAGAATGTGGTTAGAATCAGCTGATTGATAATCCCCCAAGGGAGCATTAGGAGGGGTCCTTGGGCGCTTCAACAAAGAAGGTACATCAACAAATATTTATCTGTGTTTGGGATGCTAGACTCATTTGAAAATATTTATCCATGTGAACTGACATTCAGATGGTTGTTAAGGAGGGTTTCAAACTATCCACTTCCAGAACTTTGCATAGATAATAATAGAAAATTGTATAGGAGTGCAAGAACATTCTTCTCTGTCAACAAAAGTTACAAATATTAGCCAACCATCAGACCTCACTAATGTACTCTACAAGATTAGTAACAAGGATGATTAAAGGGATTTAGGGAACATGTCTCACTGCTATTCCAGTACCTATTATAAGAGCCCGATTGAGGGAAATGGACAGGAAAACTATGAGTATCTGGCTGCTGGAACTGTGTATGATTTGTCTTGTTCTTGAAAGAGGAACCCTGTATTGATTTCCCAACAGCTATCCTCTGATCAACACCAAGAAAGCACATGAAAATCCATTAAGCCCAAGTAGCAAAAGTGTAAACAGCTTCCATATCAATGATGCATGTTTTTTTACGTATTTTCCATGCACATATTAATTTCATTTTTCATGAAACAGTTCACTGCACATACAATTTAATTTGTCATCAAACAATTTTTCTTATCAATCTCGACATTTACAAAATTCCGCTATACAAATTTTAAAATATTTTTTCACCCTAATATATTTAACAGTACTACTTAAATTAAGGAGATACCTATAATTAATTGAGGAATTTTATCAACTGAGGAATTTTATCAACTGAACATATTATCACTTAAATTTTTTAAACACTAATAATAACAACAAAGAGTTATTTATTAATATGGCTAAACATTTTGATTTCATTGCAAAAACTACATATTTGATCAATATGATCCTATTTAAACTCGATGCTTTGAAGTAATTTTATTATTATTTAGTCCTATCCCTTGTTGTGTCTTAACATTCTTCTAATTTTGAAAGAATTAACATACTAAAAATAATTAACAAAATTAACATACTGATTTAGAAAAAATAAAACAAATTTTCTATTTTAATCTAATTTGTTTTAACTAAACATATTTAATTATATTTATGATTTCATAAGTAATTTAGCACTTCTTACTTGAAGTTCCATCTACGTAATTACTAAAGAGAGGTCTATATTTCCATGATGCCATTTGATTAGGTTTTCGCAGTGCTTCGAGAATAGTTGGGTACATCAATTGTTCCTTTGCTGATTATTGTGTTGGTTAACGGTTTTGACGTAGAGATGAAAATATTTTTATCTCTATTTGTTCTAGCCTTTAAAAATAGAAGGCACGTGTTTGAGAGGTTGAGAATCTTTTTCCCTTTTCAAATTGTTACCTTCATGAATATCCATGGCAGGATACTTGTGATGTTGTTGGTAAGCAATGAACTATACATCTAAGTATTCAATGTTGTTCTGAGGGATACTATGGATTGGCTATTGGAAAAGATTCAAAATCAGATTAAATAGATAAATGTATGAAAAATAGAATGAAGTGCACATGTAGGGTGTGTTTCATAGATAGACTTGTTAAGATTTCATTTGGATTTTCTGGTGTGCTCTATAGCATTTCTCATGCTCTTGCAATCTACTGAGCAGGACAATTTGTAGCGTTGACTCTGATTGGAAGTGGGAAAATTTGGTAACGTAGAGTGTAATATTTTACATCCTTTTGATCACATCTTGCACTGCTTGATGGAGTACTTTTAATAGGGATATTAGCATTCTAAATTCAGGTGACTCTAATATGCACCTTTCACTAGAAGCAAACCTTACATCCACAGATTCAAACTGAGGGTGTGGTCATCCATCAATTTTCCATCCTTGTATGTGCCTAAATGTGTAACATATGCGTATATACATAGCAAACCATCTAAACTGTGATACACACCATACCCAATGGACATGTTTAAATTGAGGGTGTGATGATCCATCAACTCATGTTTATGCATGACTATATGTAACGGTGCCTTAAATCTAAATAGTGCATTGGTTGTATTGAATATGGACACCAGCAAATATCCATTGAAACTTGGATGACTTTTCTGTGATATGAATGGCATAAAAGACATGCTTCTCCAAAATGCAGGCAAAATGACTATGGTTTGTTTGACTTAAACATGTAGAATGAAGACTAATGCTATGAGTTATCATAAAATAACAAACTTATCAGTTATCCTACTCCATATTCACAAACGTCAGTAAGTCATGAGTTTCAAATAAGTGAACATGCAGTATAAAATGGCCTGAGAATCAAAATAACTAATGACTCCACCTAGCCCATTCCTCATATAAATGTATTTTATCCATTGCTACTTTTCCAGAAGTAGAGAAAACAAAGAGTATAATTATAATTATCGGAGAGGAAAATTTTGAGAAATGATATTATTTTCCCTTGTCTTTAGAAAGTTGGGAATAGAATCCCTTTACCTAGGAAAGCATAAAAAATAGTCCTGTATGGTGATCCCTTCATTTGCATTTGTCGCCTGATAGTGTCAAGCGGGTAGCACAAAATTGTAGCAAAAGAGGCTAAAATAATAGCTATGGAAAAATAAGCCTCTGTCTTCTTCCTATATTCTTTTGGAAGAGACTTCTTAACTCTGCCATTTGAACAAATGAAGGTGTGAGAAACTAAAGTAACCAAGACTAGATAAATGTTAAACACATTGATCTAAAATGATATTCCAAAAGTCATGTGTCGCGATCATGTAAACTTCTTACATTCATTCAAACCTTTTACACACAATAAAAATTTATTTGGGATCATCACATATAGAATATCATATATTTCAAATAATAAACTTCAAAAGACTCATATAGACTAGAATCTAGACTCACAAGTCAAAAATACAGAAGTTGACAATAATGTAGGGTGCAATGACAATAAGATATGGCCAAAGTGCTCTGTAAAATGATGCAAATCCTTCCTCTCGCATCATATTTATTGCAACCTGCAAATTAAGAGGAAGCAGATAAAGAATAGATGGAATTAGTCTTAAGGCAGAAGGAATGTCAAGTCAAAACAAAAGAAAATAAAAACACAAATACTAAGCCTATATGAAGAATTAGTACCTGCCTCATGGTTTTGCAGGCTGGATAAAAAACACTATCGAATACAGTACGCACTATATCCCAAGGGATCACTTCCAGCATCTCCAAAACCTAAATAACGTTCAGGATATGAAATATAGAAGTAAACTTTCAAGTCATTTAACAATTAATCATTGGAAATATGCAAACTACTTACAAGCCTTCTGCGGAGTTTAGTTCCAAGTTTATCAAACAAAAATGGTGGAGGCAACTCTGCAAGCATTAAAATACATAATTCATAAAAAGCATGAAAAACATAATAAATTATGTAACAGAAGTCAAATGTAATAAGAAAGAGTGCAATCCACTAGGTAGCAAAAGAAAACCTCACCCCAAACATGTAAATCTAAATTTGCATCATTAGCTGAAGCAGAAGCACTTGACACCCTGGAAATGAAATCACTCCATATCCCAAAGATGCACTTTCATCCACATCACGTAAAGAAAACCCGTGCACTACTTTAATGGTGTCCCCAACAATGTAAACCTTGAAAAGTACTTCACCTGCAATCAAGGTAGATTGCTTGATTGATTAATTACTTGGAAAATAAGTTCAAAGAGTACTGCTGAAAGCATTATGTAACTGAAGTTTGAATAACAAAAGATGGAGATTTTACTTCCATACCATTATTGAGAAAATCTTGGAGAACCAGAGGGGGATCAAGCTCTGACAGGATGACCTGATCATATGCTAGTGATAATGAATGTGACTTTGTTGTAACATCCACTACCAATGGCTTAGCAACTACAGAGTATCTAAAACAGAAGTTAATATTCTTGATCTGAAGTTCACTTGAGGTTTCAAGCTTTTTTTTCAGTAAAAAAAAACAGTTCCTTGATATTCTAATGAAACAAAGGTAACCTTGTACATCATCAAACAAATTTCCATACCTGAATGGATCAAACCAAATAGTAAATATTACATTACAATGCAGTTCAAAATAGAAATATAACTATACCCAAGATGTGAAAAAATACTATCAGCACCTGGGTATCAATACATGAAAAGGTCCTCTCGTAAGTGAGCAGTATATACATCATTCAGAGAAATGTCCATAAAGAACATAAAAAGATCCCAGACACCTTATCCAAAGTAGGCAAAAGACTCCCAAAATTCCTGTAACTACTGCTCAGCATAACCAGAAATAACTCAAGAAAATCGAGGAGATAAATATCTGAAATAGAATGAGCAAATTCTAAAAAGGCTGGATTGAGAATTCCCCAATAAATTCATCATCATAAGATTCAGTAAGTAAGAGATGACTAGGAGCCATACACAAACCCTCCATGGATAAGATGTCTACCCTCTTGTTATGTTCCCTATAGACATGACTCAAATCCACCCAGGTGAATGAGGATATGAGTAATCTAGTGTTGTAGCACCAAGCCTCAAGGTTCACCATGTCAAGGGTGGATTCCCCCTTTTCCCAATTTATAATCATCGAGGAGTCTCCAAAGATATGTAGGTAAGGCAGCCCAATATCTTTGGCGACCCGTAATGATGCCCGGAGTGCTAAAAGTTTTTCTCTAGTATTAGTACTGCTCCCATATCCAAGCTTAAAAAATTCAAGGTCTCTACATGGCCTTTTAATTAAGATAACATTGTACACTTAAAAATTTCAGTTTTTCATATATTCATTGCTTCATGGGAATAATTTTTTAATTCCATGCATAAGGAAAGTTATTTTCTTTGTGAAATGTGCCAAAACAATCCTCAATAACTACTTCAGATTTGCATCATAACTTCATACCAAATCTACCCTTCAACAAAATTTCAAATATGTCTACTGAAGACAAGGCTCTTCTTTGCAAAAAAGTGCCACATTTTTTCCTTACATTCCTCTCTAAGAGCACCTTGAGAATTCACAAGAAAGTGTTTTATGTCAGATATGTAAGTTTTTTGCATAAATTTTGAGCCCTTGTGTGCAAAGAGGCTGTTCACCAAATTACTCTTATCTCATCCTACTTAGACAAGAGCTACCTCCTTCCAAACATATAACTTAAAATAAAAGGCCATGAACAAGTGATCTACAATATCTAAATTGTCCTTGCAAAGTATGCATCTCTTAGCATGTCTAGTTTCTTTTATGTCTATTATCCTAGGTTAACAAATTCTTGGCTATTCATAACCATAAAATAATCTTTATTTTTAAAGTAAATGTTGATTTCTAGACCTCTCTCCCCAAATAGACTCTATATGGAAGAAGGCATTCTTCAATGCTTGCAGCATATCCCAACTTGATAGTGTATACCCTTGTTCTGCTATTCTTGGACCACTTGAGTTGATCATATTCTTCTAAAATTTTAATAGCACTATGGTTAACAATATATACAAAATGTTTGAATTATTTAGCCAAATGATGTTGTAAGTTTATATCAAATTCCTATCACAATATATGTACATTATATACAACCTTTATGTGCTGAAAAGAGTGGGACAGGATAATGGAATTCTTATTCATTGTAGTGGATAGGTAACGAGGGAGAAGCGATGATGCAATGGATGAAAAATAAATAAGAGTTGATAGTAATGGGATAAGGTTAGGAATATAGAATAGAGGTTAACATGAGTTGGTAGCGTCACTTAGTAATGTTTACTGTGTATGTAGGAATAACCAAAACCAACTATAAATAAAGGGATCCAACATACTAGGTAACAAATTATAAATGGAAGGTTCAACATATTCCATTTACGACAGTCCATAGAAGTCAAAGGATCCAACATTGTTAAAAAGAAACTTTGAATATATTATACTTTAAGAATAATAATAGACATAACAGTTTTCCATGAAAACCAACATTATTAATTGTTACATAAAGCTCCAAGCTCCAAATAGTTTACATGAAAGTAGTGCCAACAAGAAGTGGCAGCGGTCAAACTGTCATAACAAGTTATGCATGCATTCATTTTAAGTAAATGCTTCCTTTTGTAAAAAAATGTTAGAGAAAACTATGCCTTTAATTCCTAGCCTCTACTACTTCAAAAGCTAGAATAAATTGAAATCTATAGCAAACCCATAATAAATAGGAAAGCCTTGACAATATTATCGCAAACGAGGAAATGGGTACACGTTGCAAAAATGAATATCATTCCTAAGTTGAACTATGGAAAAGTGAATAAATTTGAACCCTTTGAATATAGAATAAAGTAGTAATAGTAAAAAACTCACAAACTGATACAAATTTATTACCAAGAGTCTTAGTTCAAGTTAAGTAACAACTAATAATACGATATAACATCCACCGGAAAATTTATCTAAGAGACATGGGAGATGCATCATTATTAAAGAACTTAGTGAAAACATAAAAATTGAAATACAGATAGGGTAGCAAACATAGGTGTTGAAGCATATGGACAACCGAGTGGTGTTACTAAAGAAGGGAAACCCAAATCTATCAAAGATTGCCCTTTTAAAGCCATGCCAATAGATGTTTATGTGCAGAAGGAAAATGCAAAAAATCCGCAATGTTCAACAACAAAAATATTAATCGATACTCAAGCCCATGTAGCATAATCATGAATGGCAAGAACTTGTCAATTCCTTTTAATGAGAACTCCCTTTAGATGGTCATAAACATTGACGTGATCGGGATTGTCTAACTTGCACCATTTTTCACCTAAGCTTAAAATTTGAATGATGTAATTATTCATTGAACAAAGCTACCAACTTTTCAGATTGCACTGAGAGGTATGCTACTACCCTTGATGCATTTGGACCTAATGTAATATTGTCACTTCAAGTCAGAAATTCTATAAAGTAAAAGAAAAGTCAGGAATGTTGATAACTTAAATTCCTTTAATTGAGAACACTCTTTAGATGCCATCAAAATTGGCCTGATCAACACTATCCATCTCAGGCTATTATTTTCACTGAACGCTGGAAGTGAGAACAATATAATTATTCAATGAGAAGAGTCATCGAATTTATGGATTGCACTTTGAGCTTTGTTGGTGTAACTGATGCATCTAGCCCTAATGTGAGTCTACTGTGAGTTTGTCACCGCAAGGAAAGAATTATATGGAGAAAGAGCAAAGTCAGAAAGCTTCATAAAGAAAACAAAGGTTGAGCATATCTCTCCACATAATATATGGAAGACAGATGAAACCAACATAAATATGCCAGTTTCTAATACCAAGCAAGTGGCATCCCAGATCCAACATCAGCCTAGAAAAGAAAATGAGTGAAGCAATAGTTTGATGAAGCATGAGATAACTCCAATTTGTTATGATTAAAACTTGATGGTGCTATCCTTTTTAGAGTATAATTTACCTTATCTTCATTTTGTTTACATTAATTTCCATTTCACAATGACTGCAAATTTCGTTGGACTGGTACACGTATTACATAATTTCAACCAACAAACTTTAAAATTATCATAAATTTTTTTTGGTAAGAATTCTCTTTTCATGGACATTTGAACTGTGTATTTTTTTATATAACTATGAGTTTGTGACATACTTCAAACTCACAATTTATACACAGGGCAATGATATAAACTCTAACACTTTCTATTTTTTTTAGCCATTAATGGTACCAAACTTTTGGTACATGATTGTGTCGAGGCATAGTGTCCATTTGAACAAAATTAACTTGTAAACTACTTCTATTCAAAGGGCCATCGTTACCCTACTTTGAGTCTCACTTGATCTTTCATATTCTTATCTTAGAAGCCCATTTTCTCACAAAAGCAAGCCACCCCTAAGATGGCCTATGAAAATAATTTCTTGGTATGAAAATTTTCTAATATGTGCCAATCTATGCAAATTAGCGTACAAGTTCACAAGCTTGAGCTGGACGTGGTGCACCTATTCCAGATATAGTTGTACTATGAAGAGGGAGCTCACTACACTATGAAGAGGGATCCCCATGCCAACTCTACAACCCGATTTGACTGTTCTAGATAGTTTCAGAGAACGAACAGGAGGCCATGAAATAAAGTTGGTCAGGCTATTTGTAAAAACCAGGAGTCGAGGGTTAGTTTAAACATGAGGTGAAAAGTGAAGCAAAAAGAGAAGGAAATAGAGGACTAGAAATAAATTCATAGCATCCTTGATGAGATGCTGAAGATACAAAGGCACCAGATTGCTTTGGAGACTGTTATAACTTATGATGGATGGGAGAGACAACTGTAAATAAGCAAACTTGGCTGGTATAAGCAAGCCAGTAGCCAACACAGAAGACAACCATCAGAAATTGTATCCCCATTGGTTGGACTTGGAGAGTAAGCTTTCTTTGATGGACACTACAGTACTTTCCCTGCTAAATCCATCATTTCTTGTTCCCTCTTCAATCAAACAACCTGATATTTTCAGGTAAGGAGCTCAAAAGTTTTTATATTAAGCAACCCGATTCCCAACTCTCTGTTCTCAGTTCTTAACTTCTTCATAGCTCATTTCGTCACCTGCAAAGGTTTGTTATACATTTCATGGGAGAAGTAGTTCCAGGTTTTGATGATTGTCACCTATTTTTTGAAATTGTGGCTAGATTCATTGCTTAAACAATATCTCATGCTTCTAAGAGACTTTTTGGTTTTTAGTAAGAGGTTATCTCTCTTTCTTTTATTTTCTGATCTCTGTTTTAATGACATCCAAAACCTTGGTGATTTTTCTACCTGAATTGGTCATCGGAGGGCTGGTTTAAAGGTAGAGGATTACTACTAGCCCCTCCTCATTGTAAATGATTTTTTTTGTATTTTAATAGAATAAAATCATTTGAAGTGACAAAAGTAAAATAAATAAACAAAATCCCATATGAGGCATGATGAGCCCAAGATTAGAGGCGCTTCCATGACAAAATCGAAGAGGCATATAGCATGTGGGTGTGAATTAAATTTCAAAAAGGGAAATGCAAATTATTGGAATATCAACAAAAAAATGCCAAGTGTTTCTAAAAATACAATAATCCTCATCGCTTCATCCTGAGGGATCAATGAATGAGAAAGTGCATGCCAACTTGTGTGAAAATTTCAAGCCCTTCTAAACTGAATTTAAAGCAACTCGCCTTGATTTTGAGGCCATGGATGTTTTTGGAATTCAAATCAGCTATGATGTCAAAATATTCAGTATCATTGAGATAAGCAATACAAGGAAAAAATTCTGAAACTTCAGAACAATCGACTTCCTGAATTGAACTAACCTATAAGAAAAGTTGACTATGCCAAAAACTCCAAATACAATTCTGTTTAATAAACCTCACACATTTATAACAATGGAAAGTCTTTCTAAACTTTCTATTGTTCATAGTTGACTATATTTCAATAGTCCCTCGTAGATACAACACCTTGAATTAGGAATTCACATAACGATATGAAAAACACATTGTCTATAAACACAAGCACAATAAAGACACATTATGATATCCTAAAACAATTGCAGGCATTTGGGTATTTTTGATCCAGGGATTTGGCACCAAATGAGTCCAAGAAGTCCATCTTAAACAGGAATTAAAATACGAATAGGTTTTCATTAATATAAAATTCCCAATGGAAGCAGCCTGATCCCTAAAGAAACGATTTTAAAATCCAACTTTAACTTCAACGTAAAGAAAGAAAAATGTGAAGCTGGATAAACCAACACAACTAATAAATTACCATGCAAGCATCACTAGGAATTCAAAATCATAGCAGCATATAATTTACCAAACCACAGAACACTACAAGAGAGTGGGAAAATGAAATTGAACAACAAATTTGAAATAGAAATGAAATTGCACAGAATGAAATCTAGGAGGAGTGGAAAAACAAAGTACCTATGCTTTTTTCCTCTTCTTTGTCTCTTTGAATCAGAACTCCTGCAAAGGTATTCCTAGAAACAATGAAACTTCTCTGTGCAAACCCAAATAGTGCAATCCTTTAAAACCGCAAACTAAATGTGACCAATAAACACCATTTATGTAGGAGGGAGGGGCGGTCACCATGAAAAGATGTTCAACCACCTCCTCCATGAATAGCAAGCTATCTATGGGGTTTAATAAACTCAGAATAAATGCCAAACTAAGAAAATTGAGAAAAACAGACGCCATCCTCCGATCATATGACCAACCCTAGAGTCACTTCATGTTTCTACAAGGCTCTACAGAAATCGCCTCACGACACTCGAGAATCACCTCTTTCATACAACGGGCTCTCCATAAATCACCTCATGGCACTTTAGAATCGCTAGACAACTACGGTTCTCACCAACTCAAGAGTCACAGCTCTCCAAAAATCACCGAAGTATAGAAGAAAGAAAAATGTGAAGCTACATAAATCGGTGGACAATACAGAAAACCTATGAACAATGTGCAGCCCAGGAGAAGACACGTGTAAAAACCTATGAACAATGCTCAGCCCAGGAGAATACATGTGTAAAAATACCACTACCCAGAGGGACAACAACATCTACAGTGTTTTAGAACTAAAGTTCAGAGAAAAATGCCTAATGGCATAAATATAAAATGCTTTAGGTTTAGGAACTAGAGGTATATCTATTACCTGATCCAAGATCCAAGATCCCAAACCTTAATTTTTTTGTAAGACAGTCTTTCCTGTGAATGTACTCCCCATATACCACAAAAAACTTTTATAATTTTTCGAATATGTAGAAAAAATAATGGCATGAATGTCTTCTAAAAACAAAATATGCATTCCTAGGCATATGATTTGATCCAAATAAGAAAAATAACATTACCACATGACAAATCCATACCTAAAAGTATGGTATATGCAAAGGATGAAAATTCATGCTCACGAGTGGAGATCCATAATTTGAAGTTCATTCAAGAGTCTTGGGAAGGTCATCTTGTTAATATAAGCCCTATGGAAGATTTGGACCAATAAATGAGTTAAAAGCACCTAATATTCAAATAATACCATTGCTCATACAAACAACCACATTGATACTTGCATGGAATATTTTACCTATGGCTATTCCAGACGCTGTCAAAACCAACAAAAACGCAAAAGCAAATCAACTATACAGTTATAATGCATCATAATGCAAGTCCTTCATGATTAAAAAAACCCCCAAAATGGACATTTTTATTTGACAAAAACTCAGAATGAGTGTTGAGATTACCAGACAGATAAAGCCACTGTTCTATGAAGAACTCTGGCATTGCCCTTGTACTCAATAGATTTAATGGGCTTCTTCCTATGTTGTAATGTGTTATTACAAGTAGTTTCCAACGGTGTTTCAGCAGCCAGTGCTACTTCAGGAGCTCTAGAGAAGCTCCTGACTGACTGAATGAAGATGGTAGCGACTAACATAGGACATCATAGAGAGGACATAGTGATTAATTGAACGCGAAGCAACAACTAATGGTTGCAACCTGCAAGATAAGGTTAAAATTGTAGCTATGTTTATTTTTTATATTATAAAAGCTCATTAATGACATGACACTACAAGCATGGCACAGATGACATAGCACGGCATGTAGCACTTCCATTTAAATAAGGACTATAATGTCCATAATGTGGTGTGTAATTAGTTGTAGTTATTTGACAGAGCTCATATTGTATTAATTAAGTAATACGATGGATAATTAATGAGTTGACATGGTCAATATGACTCTTGAGTCTTAAGACTGTAAATTAAGGAATAATTGCTCAATGCAGGGTGTCAGTACAAATAGAAATGGCAATAAACCCCTGAGTGGTAGTAACATTGACCTCTTTCCAACATTACAAAAAATTTCCCTTCTCAATAAAAAAATTAAACAAAAACCATTGTAAGATAGAAAACCATTGTCAGACAAAACACACATCCAATTTGCTACAACCACAGTAAGGCTCCTCATGGAAACAATAATAAAGGAAAATAGAAGAATGGATAAACCGTTAAACCGATCTCCAATGTGTTTGAGGCATTCTTCGATTTGCCTAATGTATGCAACAACCCCTTTCAAACAGCTATGCTAGATCCTTCCAAGGAAGGTGATTTAGGAAGTGCCCTAGATCAATAGGACTGCTATGAGGACAATAATAAACAAAGACCATGATAACAAAAGTTGGCCTCCCAAGATATTATGGGAACAAAGTGTATATACCAAAGAATCTACAATTTTAGTTTAATTCACCATAAGCTGTCCAATTTCAGTTTAATTCACCATAAGTTGTCCAAGACACATGAAATTGGAGAAGCTCATGTCAATTCTCCTGTGTGTAAGAGGTGGTGTTGTCATTCTAAAATGTTGTCAAAGAAATGCCATTTACTGATGCATAAAAACAACTTTCAGTTTCCTTATTAAATTTTTATTTTAACACCTTTCAGTTTCGTTGTAAGATTTTCATTTGAAAAAGGCAAGACACAACCAAAATTTGTAGTTGTTGAATGGTTAGAGTGTGAAAATCCTTAACTATCAGTACTCTATTATACCCTTTCCCATACTATCCCCACATGCTCATTAAAATAGCTTGAATATGGCAAATAAAAAGCATCTTGAAATTGACTTACAACTATAAAAACCAACTATCTACAATAAATCAATGGCTTGGTGAGAACCGAGCAGTAAGACCTTTTCTAACTTATTCTTAATGGGTATGTAAAGCTTCTTCAAAGGAATCCCAACTCTAGAAATAAGAGCAAGTCTTTTTCTTTTGGCTTTTTAAGATTAAGCATAGGGCATACCATATAGAAAGCTAAACCATTTCTTAATAGTCTTTCTATGCTTGGTAGAAGTACAATCCATTCTTTATAACCATTTGGTCAAATGCTTATAAAGAAGATATTGGTTAAACAAGCATCCAAGGAAAATCTAGACCCCGCTAATGTACACAATGGAATATGTTCTAGAATCCAACATCTCAACTACTGTTCTAACAAAAAGTAAAGTGCTGCTAGATGCATACCTTGATAGAAAAAGTACCAGGTGGAAGCTTTGTAGTAAGCAATTCTCTTAAGCGACGAATAGCCTTAACCTTGTTTGACAAAATGTTGAGCATTACCAATAGCTCATCAGTATAGATAGGAAACTGAGATGTGAGCCATAGGATTGGCCTTAGTCCTTTCTTGTACTAACTTGCATTTTTTCTATCATTGACAGGGAGCTTATGCCTCTGAGTTGTTTCTATACTTATTGAATTTCTATGATTTGTCTCTTTTCCCTTCCTATAATCATATACCTTGTAATTAGTAGGCCTTGCATCAACTGACTTTCTACCACGCTTAGGTGAATATCTTCCAGCTTTCATCAGAATTCTTGTAGCTAAATCACTGAGCAGATTACTAACTTTGCCTTCTACACTCAAAGAACTCCTAGGTGGCACAATATTTCCATTGTCTTGTTTCACATTTTGCTTGCCCCAACTGAATCAACCCTTCTTCTCTTCCTTGACTTCCTTAAGTCCCATTGTCTCAACAACATCCCCATTAGATTTGGCATCAGATAACAAACCCATGTTGTGTTTCTCTTCCCTGCAAAGGAATTCCTCCCTTCCATAGTAGCTATGGTGGTGTCCAACATCCAATGCCTCATATTCCTGCATCCCATCATCTCTAATTTCCAAATGATCCATATTCAAGGCATTCTCTAGCTGCTTCTTCTCCTCCTCTATCAACAGACCTGCATAATCCTCCTCAGTCCCATATCTCTCATTATCAATAGTATAGCAATCCCCTGCAGAGGTTGCAAATAGTTCCTCATCAGTCATCGGCCCGGGAACCTGCCTGGACTTCACACTAAACATCACATGGTGCATATCATGGATCTTGGCCTTCCAAGGCCCAACCATCTCAACCTTGTCTTTCCTTCTCCAACTGATCTCAGGAACCAACTCATCCTAAGTAACATCAATCCCAGGCCTGTACATATTCGTATGTGACATCGCAGTGACTTCCAGCGCAATCTCGACGTCAAAAGGATGAGACCCAGCACTATCCAATGCATTCATAATTTCCTTATCCTTGTGGTATAACACATATAGAGACCCAAGTGCGACCCTCCCATCCTCATTCCCATCCCAAAGAAACAAAAAGCTCTGATCTGATCTCTAAATCCAAAAACCATCAGACCCCGCAAGGGTCGTATCGGCCCTCAAATTGGACCCTCTTTTCCATGTCTTGTATGTATCTGAAGGCGCAATGCGGCCAATGAAGGGTATTATAGAGCTCTCAAAATGAAAAGTTATCTCCATATAAAAATCCTACATTCGCTTCATGGTAGCCACGACTCTGGGAACCCTCCTGCACCATTTCTCCCAGGAAAGGGGCTGATAATGCTTCATGATGATCATAGCAATTCCCTCTTCCGATGCACATACCACTTCCTTCAAGGCACTCCAGCCCTGCTCATTCTGCAGACTCCAATCCACACCTGTAGACATGAACATCTCGGTCGTCTCGACATCCCCCATTCGCACAGCCAGATGCAGCGTCGTCTCGCACCTAGGCATATATTTCCTATCTATAACACTAGAAATCACTTCTGCTCACTGCTCCTCCAAGATCAACTCTTCCTCCATCTTGATTTCCCTGGAATTTCCAAGCTTCGAGAGCCCCGAAACAACCCGACGAAGCATCGTGTAGTCCCTTTGGGAAATAGTGTTGTGCACAGGACTATGGGAATATTTGGTCACCTCGTCCTGAGCCATTTCAAAATAGAAACCCAAAAACCAGCTTCAACCCAAAAACAAAATAGACAAAAATGCCTTCTACCAATTCCTGTACATCATAATGCTGGAACACCTGCACAACCTGGTCTCAGAAATATTCCATATTCTGCCCTTTTTGGGTTAACTATGTTGATTATGTGTTAACTGGTATTCGTCCCCCGAAGAGGAATTCATCCGGGATCTCGGTATGAGACTTATTCTCTCCACCTTGCCACGGGCTGTCTAGTCACGGAGGACTATGCGAGGGTCCATGGATTCCTTGATGGAAGCTCAGAGAATGAGATCGCTCAAACAATGAGACCATGGGGGATTAGCAGAGCGCTAACAAGTATGAAAGGCGCAATAATAGTAAGGATGTAGAAAGTATTAGGATGGAAAACCCGATAGGTGGAAAATTTTTATTGGAAACAGGTGGCATCATCTGATAGGTAGGAGGGACGATGAAATGAATAGTTGTTTTAAACAGAACTTCAGAGAAAAATGCCTAATGGCGTAAAAATATGTACATATCAATTTCTTTAAAGTTTGAAACAAATAGTTTCCATGATACGGTTGCTTACCTGAATATTTCCCCCAATGTTTGATCTTATAACGGCCATGGGAGGTCCGAGTTTATCTACAACACAAGTTTTCTTTTATTTTGTAAAATCCCTAACAGGGGAAGTAATAAACTCATAAGTAATAAAACCAGCTGGGGATATTTGTTTTGTTTTGTAAAATCCCTATCACGGGAAGTAATAAACATAAAACCGGGATCCCCTTATGGAGAATGAAAAAAGAAAAAGATAATGTAGATTTTGAAGAAGTATAAGCCACAAAAACCAAGGATGGGTAGTATTACCCGGCATGTTTCAATGAAACACTTGCTGAGAGTTTCTCCTTTCGTTAACTTTACGATTGCAGTTTCCTGGCCTGTTTCTTGAATTACAGGGGCAAGCGGAGGCTGCACCATCAGATTCATGTTCTTGTTGGCCCGTGAATTCATTATCTTGAACTGCTAGGTACATCTTCTCAATCTGAGAATTTAAAGACGAGGTAAGCCCATCGATCTGAAGGGAATATGAACTCATGGTTTACTGCTTATTCCCCAAATAATTTTTAAATCCCCTACAACTATTTCTTTCTAGGAAATATTTCTGCCTCCGAGATTATCTGGAAACCATTTTATGTCATGTTGTCACGTCCAAAATCGTGAAGCTGTGCATGTACGCAAGCCATATGATGGGACCTGAACAGCTTGAAGAAATTATAACATAGCAGGCACATGGAAAACGTTGGTTTGAACACCACACCAGGCACTTGGAGAAATTTGGTTGGGCAAAGGGACGACACTGCTACAGTGGTCAAAAAACCAACTTCTGAGAGAAAACACCTTACGACATAAATATTATGAACCACTAATTCTACTTAATGGGATCAACTCAACTAGTCAATTAATTAATGTACTATTGAATGCAGAGAGTACTGTAAGGATAAAAATACACTCAATGTTTTCAATAGCTGGCATTATGGTGCTCATCTAAATCATTTTCTAAGAAACTCCTGATTTGTTGCATAACACTGTAGAAATTTACAATGTGGTACAGGGCTCTAATATTTAAAAAGAAAGAAACATACAACTAAACTCTTGTAGCTACCTTTACCAAATGAAACAACTATCTTCTCTTTGTATATGTGCACAATTTAGTTGTGACATCATACAAGAGACATGATTTCCTCTTACATATTTATGGCCTATTATACAAAAAATATCTACAAAGATTTCCAACTCTTTCTTCAAGTGCATCCAGAGCTAAAATGGTATTGACTAAACATATAAATCAACAACAAGGTACAAGCAACTTCGTGTCCTGCAAATAATATCCAGGCATTCAAATAAAACTATAATGCATTGACCCAATGGCACTATGCTCTGCACTCATAATTAAGTTGCAATTTCAAAATGACTCAAAGCATGCTATTGCCAACATGTATTGATTTGTCAAAGCAAACCTATAAGCTTCTAGTTATGTATTGATTTGAAATATGTTACAATATAAAAGTAGAGATTGATGTTTCATTTTAGATAGATTTCTTGATTATTTATCTACAATTCTTGTTTCAAGATTGGCCAACATTTTCAGTGCCTAACTTGATAATCAAACATGTCATAGATGTTTTGCAAGTCTCTTCTGAATAATCATTTAACATACAACTCTGGTTTTTTTTTTAAATTTAATTTAAAGCTTGCTAATGAAAAAAACCATGGGAATTCACAAAAGAATATTCATTAAATGACCATCAAGAATCAACAACCAAGCTAACAACAAAAGTTGAAAAATTGCCAATATTTTCAAGTTGAAACAAGGATTTCCATACTATTTTGTTATTGTACCCATCAAAACAAGATGTTGCAGAATCTCAATATCTATTGGAGAAATAGTTCTTAAACACCAAGATCCGAAGGCTCTATGCAAAGATTCTATGAAAAAAAACCTGCCTAGGCAACGACATATGTTTGAAATCCCCCATCCCCCACACAGAATGTTAAAGAAGGAAGAAGATATCATACTTGGAGTTGGAATGGTTTTCGCGTGTGTATAAGAACCAAACTTTCTCCACAAGAAACCAAGTGATCGAGATCCCAACAAACTACATATTCACTATTATTACCCTTGTCAAAAACCACTGCAACAATTCTATACCTCCTGTCTTTTTCTTCATCCTCTTCCTTCAGAATCTCAAGGCTGTGATTGATATCAAGATCCATATTAGGAACCTTCACTTTAAGAAACTAGTCTCTCTACCAAAGTATCACCCTGTACTTGTAACATCCCACTTTTATAGCCTGGCCTCTGTGCCCAAGCATGAAAATTGCTCAGGGAAAAACCAATTCTTACCCTCAGAACCAAGAAAACCTATTGGATACTGAGATTATGAACCTCAGGTTTCATCAAAAGAGTTGTAGTATTTGCAATGCGTTTCTCATTTATATCCCACCAAATTCATTGCACGAAGTCAAACGAATATGTAGTTCTAAAAATAATATTTCTCTGAGTTATATACTTTTCAATGCCAAGGTGGGTGGTAGGAAACTTACCCACATTAGCCTTTGAAATTACATGAAAGCTGTGATTTGTCCTGCTAAACATGCGAAAGAAGCACTTAATTTTTTGTAAAGAGCTTCATAGAGAAGTCGACAGAGTAATTATTTCTCATGAATTCATAAGAAATTGCGAACCGCAGGGGAATTATATTTAAAAGAACAACAAAAAATCATATCCAGGTGTTTGAGCAGAAAAGCTAAGATCTTTGAATAAAATAAGAGTATGAATTTCAAATTTACCTTGAAACTCTCAACTTCTATTAAAATGTGAGTTGCTCACTCCATAAAAAAAAAAATTATGGTTTACAATTCAAGGTTACCTTCCATTTTTTTTGTGAATGTTGAACATTTAAGGCTTTACTGTCAGATTAGATAGAATTTCGTCCCCCTTACCATTCTCCGTTTGAATCAGAAGAGGAGTTGAACTTGAAACTCCTTATCTGAGGTTAGGTTTTTTCGTTATCTCCACTCCAAATAGCACATAGATTAAAAAGAAACCTCTACAGTTGGAATCTATCTCTCAAACCTCCAAATTCTCCAACACTTTCATTAACGACCCTGTTATAAATCAAATGGCCGCCAAAGTTTGAGCCAAAAGAATACTTGCTTGCTTTGGATTTTTGTTGAATAATTCACAAAATATGACTTTCAATTAAAGACTGCAATTTCTTTTCGGTCTAGTAAAGATTGAAAAGATTGCAAAAATTACCTGCAGGACTATGCGATTGCAAGGAGCTCGAAATCCCGAACACTTCTCTAGCTTAAGCACCTGAAGAATGTTTTCATGGTCATGAGCTAGAAGACTGACATCTTCATTCGTCATGATCATTCTACACAAATGAAAAGACTTTAAGCATATAAATGTCTTGGAAATTTGGTTAATCCACGGCTCCGCATATCTGCCCCAGTCCGGTGGAATCAAATTAAACATGGTAGCCCTTGGCTTCCCCTTTAGTTTCAATGACTCAAGCCTTGGGAACCGAGCGTTGAGATACAATCCATGACTCCACATATCCGCCCCAATCCAGTCGAATCAAATTAAACATGGCATCCCTGGGCTTCCCCTTCAGTTTCAACGACTCAAGCCATGGGAACCGAGCGCTACGTTACAAAGGGGTTATGGTGTAATAGAATGCAATGGCAACATGCTTGTGAGTAAGAGAATCTATGTGGTACCACATCTTGCAGACCAGGGAAAGGATGTTGCAATCACTTGTATCCTCCAGGTTCCCTATCACACAGTCCAGACCTCATCGGGAATCGAATCGCTCGCATACATCCTCCACCACCTCTGCATTCCTCTTCTTTTGTAAAGGTAAGGAGAAGGTACACCAACAAAACCAGTGGATCACGAACAAGACATGCGGAGAACCAACGAATCATGAAGCAGACACGTGGACAAATATGGTTGGTTGAATAGACGATGATATGAACAGTGGTTTCCAAAAGAACTTCAAAGAAAAACGCCTTACGACGTAAATATGCATTCATTTTGATTTTTTAATAAAAGGTTTATTTTCAAATTTTATGTGTTTAATTTTTGATGGATTATAAAAGTATGATAAAATTTAATTATAAATATTTAAGCTTATTAAATCTATTTATAATTTAAAACTTTCAAACTTAAGTTTCAAAAAAAAATCCATTAAAAACACACTCTACAATAAAGTAAAAATAAATAAAATACATATATCACACCATATATTAATCCGAATTTTTATAATTAAAAACCAAATAATTGACATTTTTCTTATTTCAAATACAAATTTGCAAAAAAGTCAGTTAGTAGAACATATTTGAAATAGAATGCATGCAAAAAATCAGTAGGTAATGATATTTGAGATAGAATGTATCTATGGTGAATGATGGATTTATTTGAAAAAACAAGCTAAAACCATGAACTTGTTATAGGTATGGGAAATAATAATTATCGTGTTCAAGTTGGAGTTATCTTCAGAAAGTCTTCAAGGTAGTTGGAATTTTTAGAAAATGGTGACATGACATGAAAAAGGAAAATTACATTTAAGGTGGGTACTATGTCAAGAAAATTGCGTTTAAGGTGTAAGAGGAAGAATGAAATACCAGACCATGATAAATAACCCTACCTCTAGACGATGACACTAAATACAATACCAAGTCCTTGAATTAGGGATACAAAAGGTAAGAACATCCATATCGGTATTCAATAATGAAAACAAAATCATTTTGGAATTAGTGAACCCAAAATAGTTATGGAGGAAGACTCCAAGATAGTCTGTAATATTTCCATGACGCTGTGTATGGTCCAGGTGGGTACAAATAGTACAAATGAGGAAATTATTGGTTTTATTGGGATTTTTTGCTAGCCAAGATAACTCCACAGATCTGTACATATGGATTCATTTACATCTAGAGTGATTCTACTTGCCCCGTTGCGATCTTTCATAATTTTGTGCAAATATTGAAGATAGGATAGGATCATGGCATTCGAGAGAATGACCTCAACAGGTGTTCCTGTGAAGGAAATATCTGGAAGTTAAGGCCCCCCTTGTTGGGCACTCTTACTGATTGTTTCAAATATTTCCTAACAGAAGGAATCAACAAATTCATCAAGAACCGCATAGAGAAATACAAGAGTATGGTATTCAAGGTTAATATTCCCATACCAAGTGAGAATCTTCTCCAATTTTTTTCTTCTTTACTTCCAAACATTCAGACATTCAGAGTATCTGAAAATCTCTATGTTCTTTGTATAGATCTATTTGTGGAATCTGTTTAAGCTTCTTTTACATTCGCCCACAATTTTACTTAACTCTTTCAAATCAAAATCCCACAATTGTTGAGATAGGGTTGTATTGTTTGCGAGATTCAACCAATCGATTCCCCGGAGAAGGATATTTTTTATGTTCTTGTTTCTAACGTAATTTATATATTGTTGTTATGGGTTTATTTTGGCGGATAATTAAATTTTTTATTTATTTCTTTTTACTTAATGGCAGACAAAACCAATAAATTTACTTTTTAGAAGTAAAAAGTAACGTTACATAACGTTACATCTCCCTCATAATTGGCAATATTATTTATAGTCGGCATAAGGTTACGTAACATTACCCAACGTTGCAAGATCTCCCCCTTACTAGGTTGTAGAGCGCCTCTCGGCAGAATAATCAAATAATTGAAGTTGAATTTTAATTTTTCTAAATATCACGAACTATAATTATCATATATTAACTAAACTATTTTCTTAAAATTTTAAATTATGAATTTTGGATGATGCCCATAGATGAAAAAACATAAATGGAAGTCCACCAAAAAATTCTAAGATATATACGTGTATCGATGTAATTAGCTAGCTGCCCAAATACTAGATAGGGCACTTTATTAGGAGTTCGAACTATTTTTATAGCACTTTGAGTATTACACGAGTGCACATTAGCTAGACTCGTAGATGCCAAACGTACATTGAGTAGACCTTAAACGATTAGAGTTGAAGTTAAGCTAATAGTTGTAGAATCATTGGAGTTAAGCTAATATTTGTATATAATACTTAAGCTAATAGTTATCCAATATAACCGTTATTAGAGTTGAAGTTAAGCTAATAGTTGTACAATCATTGGATTTAAACTAATAGCTGTATCTAATAGTTAATTTAACACTTAATATATTAACAATTGCAGTTCAAGTAAAATTCATGATTGAGTTGAGTTAAGATAATAGGTGTATCATCGATGGAGTTAAGCTCGTAGTTGTATTAGTTAATAGAATAGTGTTATTTAATAATCAAATAGTTGAAGTTGATGTTTAATATTTCGAACTAATAGTTGAATTTGGTAATTAATTTAAAAGTTAATATATTCCCAATTGAAGTTCAAGTAAATTTCATGACTGGAGTTAACATTAACCTAATAGTTGC
>LPNX010826337.1:0-23619 GCA_001517045.1 Pseudotsuga menziesii | reverse complement strand
TAGTGAAAGTGAATATTATGGGGGAGATCTTGTCACGTGATGTAACGTGATGTAACATTACTAACATGTCGGCAAAAAATAATAGTGAAAGTGAATATTATGGCTGAGATCTTGTCACGTGATGTAACATTACTAACATGTCGGCAAAATATAATAGTGAAAGTGAATATTTTGGGAGATCTTGTCACGTGGTGTAACATGTCGTCAAAAAATAATAGTGAAAGTGAATATTATGGGGAAGATCTTGGCACATCTACCCAGAGCAGTACCAATACATGGTGGAACTGAAGCGCGCTCTGCACGGGAAGGGCCATTGCCTGCTCGAAATGCCCACCGGGACAGGCAAAACAATAACCCTCCTCTCCCTCATCTCCAGGGACCAGATGTCAGACCCCTCCATGGGGAAACTCATTTATTGCACCCGCACGGTCCACGAAATGGAGAAAGTCTTAGCTGAACTTCGCCTACTAAAAGATTACCAGCAAAAGGAACTCGGAAGCGCCGCTAAAATTCTGGCATTAGGGCTTAGTTCGAGGAAAAACGTCTGCGTCAATGAAAAAATCCGTAGTGCCAATTCGAGGGAGAGTGTAGACGTGGGTTGCAGGAAACTAACGGCTTCCTGGGTCAGGGCTTTGGCTGTGGACAACCACCAGATCGAAACCTGTCCATTCTTTGAAAATTATGATAAACATGGGGCCGAAGCGATCCTGCCTCCTGGGGTTTATACGCTTCAGGAACTGAGAAGCTTCGGGAGGTCAAAGGGCTGGTGCCCTTATTTTCTCGCCAGGCATATGATCCAGTTTGCCAATATTGTGATTTATAAATATTAGTACTTGCTTGATCCCAAAGTGGCTGGGATTATCTCCAGGGAAATGCAAAGGGAGTGTATCGTGGTGTTCGACGAGGCACATAACATCGACAATGTTTGTATCGAGGCATTGAGTGTGAACATCAGAGACCAGACACTGGCTGGAGCCACTCGGAACATTACGAAGATGACGGAAATTGTTGATAAGTATGTTGGTTCTCTGCTATTTCCTACGTGCATGGTTTAATTATTCCTTTGCTGCAGTTGGCTGCGTTTCTTTGCCCACTTCTTCGTTTTTACAGGGATTGGTTGTTGTTCATCTCAGGAAGTTTTTTTCTTTAATAATTTTTTTTGTTGGTTTTTATATATGGGTGTTTTTCACCATGGTTACCAAGTTCGAATTCACTACGATATTGAAACAAATTGGATGAAAAAATTCAGTACATAACAAATGTGTCACTACACATCGCATTAACACTAAAAACACTATCGCATTAACACTAAAAATATTAGGTAATTTCTTAAAATTCAGGTTTGACAGCCTAATTCTCCTTCCTCGCCTTGTTCAAGGCTGCCATTAAGGGATCAACATCACTCCCTCTCCTCTTAGTAAATCCCGCAAAAGGCTTCTTGAATCTTCTGACACTCCTTGATAGGCGATTGAGGCGATTTCAGGGAACACAGGTACTGTAGATTTGAGGAAGCATGTAAGTTTAAATGTCAGTGATCATAATCACTCCCTTTCCCACTCCCACTCCTCCAGCTATCAAGGATCAGAACTTACTATCAGTAGCAGTAGCCTACGTAAACACTTCTAATTTCAATATTTATAGCCTACGCAAACACTTATAATTTCAATATTTATAGCCAGGGTAAGACTTATATCACTCAATTATACTCAATTATACATCAATTAAGGCAAACTCAGTCAACTATAATTTACACAGTATCAGTTTTTAGAATGGCTCTAAACGTTGAATGCTGGAATTTACACAATATCAGTTTTCAAAATGGTTCTCAAAGATGAATGTTGGAATTTACACAGTATTAGTAGTGTCTTCAAGGTTGTTGATAGAATAGATGCACCATGGATGTGATTGTATTTAACCATTCTCAAACTCAAATTCTTTGTTTTGTTTGGCTGGCGATTTGTTGTTTTCTTTGGCTGGCAATTTGCAGAGAATTGTTGTCCCCGCTGAGTGCATCCAAATACATATACTAAAATATATATTTCAATATATATATATATATACATATTTTAAATATATATTTTAATTTAAAATTAAATTAAAATGTAATTTTAACTTTAATTTATATTTCAAATTTAAATATTAAATTTAAAATAAAGTTTTATATTAATTTTTTTTCTAAATTTAAAATATTCAATATTATAGTTAATTATATCTCCTATAAATTTAATTTAATATAATTTTAAATTAAATTTTAAAAGAAATAAATATTAATATATATTTCAATATATGTTTGTTTTAAATATTACTTAAGAGAAGAAGCTTGCCATAAAAATGAAAAGTAGAACATTCCATCCGTAGGCGAATCCCTATAATTACTACACATACATTGAATAAATTAATTGCACATTTCACTCTCTAATTACTACATATTCATTGAAAACATTAATTGCACATTTCACTCTTGAGAATCCCTCTATGATCCCACATTTCACTCTCTAATTACTACACAGACATTGAAAAAATTAATTGCACATTTTAGTGATGATAATGATGGGTAGGGGAATCCCTCTATGATCCCTCTAATTCCTACACAGACATTGAAAACAATAATTACTCATTTCACTTTTGATAATGCTTGGTAGGAGAATTCCTCTAATTGCTCAGTGGATTTTATTCCTAAGTGGATTTGATCCCTCTAATGATAGTAGCTTATTATTTTAATTGATTATAATGTTATCTATTTCAGAGATTGCTAATTGTGTCGAGTTATTTAAGAGGTATTATTCCAGTAAGAAACTAAAGATAGTAAGTTTACATGGATATAATCCCTTGGCACATGTAACATCAATGAAAAATTTCACACTATGTAATTATCTACAAAAAATTTAACCCCATGTAATTATCTGCAAAAATATGTTGGCCTACTAAACAACCATGCAAGGATTCTTAAAGAACCCATGGTAAATTGCATTCAAGGAGATTTCATTATTTTCTTTTACCAAATTTCCATTAAAAATAAGGAAAACAAAAAATAAACTACTCTTAAAATAAATTAAAAAATTGCAAAAAATATATTATTTCAAACACTAATCAATACATTCATTTCCCAAGATTATTTTTCCATGAGCATTGTACCATCCATCCGTGAATCATAATGAAACAAAATTAAGATTTGCACAAATTCTGAATTCATTATTATACTTTAAAATTTCTAAAAAGATTACATATGTACTTTCAAGTCTCTATCACTGGATGACCGAATTTCTAACCATGTTTGGATCAAGTGAAAATGGTGAAGAGCATTTCAATATCTTCCACCATGTTGAAACTCATCTAGGCAGTGAAGAATGCTGTTACATTTCCTTGGAAATGAAATTGCTACATGTTGATCAATGGGAGCACTATTCTTAATGCAAATATAACGAACCTAACGTCAATTCCAACCACCTAAAGAACTTTCCAACTCTCACAAGCACCTTGTGAGAGTTGGAGTTGAGTTGAATTAGCTCCTCCTCTCGCAAGATAGTCGTTGATAGTAATATCATACTCATAATTGACATTTGCATGAAGAGATGTAAGCAAAAACGATGTTATACATTTCCAAATGCAAACAACAGTTTTTTAAATTCAACCTAGAATTGTAATTGTTGTACTTAGAAGGTGGAGAGCATATTAAAATTTCCTTAGTTTCGAAAATTGTAGCGGGAAACAAAATCCCAAGTTTAGAATTTATAAATGTGTTTTACTTACATAGATCTATCTTAAAAAAGTCTACCAATTGTCGAAATAGATCAAATTTATAACTTTAAATCATTTTTACTGGAAATGCTAAAAAAATGTACAGTAATGTAGAATGTGCCTCTTCTATCCAAAACAAAAGAAGAATGATTGTTTGGGGTAAAATGGAAAACCCTAGTGTGACTCTAAATCTAAACCATATTTACATTTACTTAATCCTTACAAAATTATTGTCTCTATTTTCCAGTTTAATAATTTATTCAATCCTTTATACTTATTACTTATATTGATATAATCCTCATAATTCTTTTTGTGTTTTCAACTTAACATGTTCCTTACAATGTTGATCAAACTCCATTTTTGTGTAACCCCCCACGACTGAAACCAACCTAGATCCAAATCGTAGGCTCTATCAAGCACCGAGAGGGATCAAATCTCTTGAGGTGCAAACCTCTTCTCATGTATTGCACTCAAGGAGCTTTTCGAGGAGAGGTTTGCACCTCTGGAGATTTGATCCCTCTCGGCGCTTGATAGAGCCTAGGATTTGGATCTAGGCTGGTGGTATCATCAATGGAGTTAAGTTCATAGTTGTATATATTTATCTAATAGTTTTATTTAATAATCTAATAGTTGAAGTTTAATTTTTACAACTATCACGAAATGTACTTATTAGATGTTAACCAAGCTATATTTGTTTTGCAATTATTAATTATAAAATTTCGATGACGCCCATAGAATCATTCTCGATAGTACACTTGTTTCATTAGAGTATATGAAAAAACTTAGATGGTAGTCCACCCCAAAATTCTAAGATTTATATGGTAAATATGATTTTTCTAATTATTAATCCAACTAATAATTATAAAAAATGAAAAAATCTTCTCATAATTTTTTAAAAATTTAATAAAATAAAGTCATATCTAAATAGTTGTATATTAGTTAGATTCCCAACTACAAGATGCAAGAGTTTGTTAGGATTTCCAACGATTTTATTAGGATTTCGACTCTTACATGAGTGCACATTAGCTAGACTCCTAGATGCTAAATGCACTTGGACTGAGACTTAAGTGATTAGAGTTGAAGTTAAGATAATAGTTGTAAAATCATTGGAGTTAAGCTAATAGTTGTATCTAATAGTTATCTAATATAACTGTGATTAGAGTTGAAATTAAGCTAGTAGTTCTAGAATCACTAGAGTTAAGCTAATAGTTGTATTTAATAATCGATGGAGTTAAGCTTCTATTTGTATCTAATAATCCAATCGTTGAAGATTAATTTTAATTTTTACAACTATCACTAAGGGTATTGTACTAATAACATGTTAATTAAGCTATTTTTTATTTTTTTTGAAATTATTAATTATAAACTTTGGACGACGCCCATAGAATCAATCTGGACAGTACACTTGTGTCATTCTCGTTTAATTTTGGATGACGCCCATAGAATCAATCTGGATAGTGCACTTGTCTCATTCTTGTATGTAAATGAAAAAACATAGATGGTATTCCACCCCAAAATTTTAAGATATATACACCTTTCGGCATATTGACTATACAAAACGCAAGGAATTCCATGTTGGAGAAGAACTTGTCTCCCCTAAAGAAACGTAGTGAATTCCATATTGGAGAAGAACTTTCCTCCCATGAATTCCAAGATTTCAAATATCTTTGAAGGGAGAATCGAATAAAGAATAAGCTTACGAAGAACAAAGAATAAGCTTACTAAGAACAAGGGATATGCAAAATGCAATATATTTATAAGATGAATTTATAACTATTTCATTTTATATGTGGAAAAGGGTCACATGAAAAATTTAAACCACATGGATTTACAGAACAATGGAGTATAAAAAATATCGGATTAATGTGTTTGGTTTTATTTAATATTTTAATGTTTACTTAGATATTTCAACACAATATTCGGAAAACAATAACACAATTTTCAATTCTAATTCTTGATAAATGGATTTCCATATTTCAAAATTTAAATGATGTTGGAATATTTTTAGTACTACATGTTTGTTACAATTACAATTACCTTTATTAAAAAGAATTCAATATTATTTGAATGGCTTGAATATCACCTATAAATATCCCAAATGATTTATTTAACTTACAATCTACCTGGAACAATGATGTTAACCACTACACCATCCCACTTTACCAATTTTACCAGTCCCACAATATTTTGCCACTTCCTCTCATGTAAAGTTGAAGCTGCTTGGGTTCCCATTTCTATTCATGCCAACTGCCAACTGTGTACATTAATCCATCTCCTTGATGATGCCTCCAATCACAAAGGTTATTATTTTTTGTAGCCAATGTACAATCAGATTTCAAGAAGGCCCAAAGGATTCTTTAGTGGTGGGAATCAAAATATTGAGTGCCAAAATATTAGAATCCATTGAATGCCCAAGACACTAGAATTAGATTTCAGAGTGAATGCTCTGTGCAATTCCTCCAGGATGTTTTTAACATAGTTAAATTGTAATTTGATTTTTGACAGAAAAGGGAATGTACATATTCAGAGCCTAGTTAGTATGAACACTACACATATTACATTTGGTGACTAAGTTTATAAGGGATGACCTATCATTTATTGTGGTTTATTTATTTAGATGTTTGTTTGATGAAAATGTTAAAAAATAGAAGAAACAATAAAGGAAGGGAAAAACACAATGGGCATATTAATTTCCTTCTCATTATTAAGCAGTAAATGCATCAACACATATAGGACTACATCATAACAATACCATGGGTGAATACCATAGGTCATAAAATATTATGGGTCATAAGGTGACTACTCAACTAACTAACTAACTAACTAGTGAGATTACATTCTTCAACACACCCCCTTAATATCAACATGTAGAGAATATTCAGCACTATCTATGCCTAAGTGCTTTATCTGATAGTCAAATTCATATGCTCCCAATGATTTGGTGAACATGTCATCCAACTGCTCCTTAGATCTACAAAATAGAAAGGAAATTTGTCCATCATAACTAGTGTCAATGTGTTTGATTTTTCTATGAAATACATTATGTTTGGACAACTATATTGTAGATCTATTGTCATAGAAAATAGAAGTGGGATCCTATTCTATGTGTTCCATATCTTTTAAAAGTATTCTTAGCCAAATTTCATGGCAAGTCATTATGCTCATTGCTACATATTCTACTTCTACAGAGGACAAGTTACAATGGGTTTTTTCTGAGATGCCCAACAGATAATATTTGTACCCAAATGGAAAGAATAATGAAATGCGATTTTCTTGTCATCAATACTACCTGCAAAATCATTGTCAGTGTGTACCTTGTGAGAGTAATGTCTAGTGTATGAGTGTACCAAAGGCCATATCCAAGTGTTCCTGCAACATATCTCAAAATTATTTTTCCAACTTTCTAGTGAGTGTATTTGGGAGACTCCATAAATATGGAAATAAGACTGACAACATACATCAAATTATTTTTAGTTGCAGTCAAGTACATTAAAGTCCCTAGAAATCGTTTATAGAGTGTAGCATTTGATACTAGTCCATCATCATTCTTGGTTAACTTAGTGCAAAGAGCAATGGGGATTTTTGCTGGTTTACATTTATCCATTATGAATCTCTGTCAAGTATCAGTAGCATACTTATGATGGAAAATAAAAATACCTTGATCAGTTTCAGTAAATTCCAGACCAAGGAAGTACTTCATCAGTCCTAGATCAATCATTTCAAATTCCTTTTTCATGACTATCCTGAAATCTTCAAGCATCAAATTACTAGTGTAAATCATGTCATCAACATAAAATCATACCATCAACATTTTACACTGATCTATTTTGACATACAAAGTGGGCTCATTGTTGCTTCTATTGAAAGGGTGTGTGCAAGAAGCCGAGGGACCTTTTAGGTGCAATCCTAGATTTTGAAAACACGATCAAATTACAAAAAAATATAACATGTTTTTTCTATGGTTAAACCTGAGCTTGACATGTCATTAGACATGTAGGATAAGTAAACATAACATGTACACATTTTGTAAAATTAAAATCAATTTAATTACACAATCCCGATACCCGCGACGCATTTCACTCATCAGGAACGTGAACTTGAACTTGGACGAGCATGGATTTTGTGTCATACAATATTGGAGGAGCCGAATTTAGTTGGAGGGGAGGAAAATTCACTGGTGAATTATCAACTAATGAGGTAATTCATTCACCCATAGAAATTTTTTTTCAAATCTAAACCTAAATTACAGTTTTTTTATAGTTTGAAACAACCAAATTTTATAATATTTAGCAAATTAGAAATAACCAAATCTATAATTAAATTTACATCTCCCTCAACCAAGATGAGTGAATAATTACAATGAATCCCATTTCAAGAAATAAAAAATTCCTAATGCAACCAAAAATAAAAAAATATTGAACTCCTCCCTTTCTACAATGTATCCATCCACATGAAACCCAAATTTCCAACCCTCAAAGGCCATTTCCCCATGGTACTAATTAAATAAGTTTCCTCGGAAATGACCATAACAAGATGAAATGCATGCACAAGCATGAATAGGAAAAATGCATAAAAAACTAGTAACTTGGTTTCTCAAAATTTCATCACAATTGTATGTAACTATACATTGCCTCTTAGTTAATCACCCTTAACTAAATGCCAAAACACATTAACAAAGTGCCTCTTGGGCCTACCCTTTTAAACATAAAACAATGTATTATATACAAATCAACAATATATATATAAACACAGAGTTAAAACTAGTAACTAGGACTAGTTTTATTCCTTCCTCCAGTTTTAGCAGCTACCACCATTTTTCCACCAAAATATTTTCACTTATTGGTTATAGCACCCACCTCATTTTTGTTTTAACTCTACCTTCCTCGACACTTTTCTCTTTTTCTGCACATATGACTTAGCCTTCGTGCCCCTAGCCTTATTGCAATGGAAAACAAAAGTTGAAATATACGAACCTTCTCACTATGATATCGAATTATAGGTAAACACGTCCTGAAACCACCATACAACCCTGGTATTCATCGCACCTTCGAAGAGTTCATAACCATATTGAATTTCTAACTGTGATGTGGATCTGGAACCGTCGATCTAAATGACATCCGATCTCCACCATCAATATTGTCGAGTAGTTAATCGATCTATCCACACCCTCAATCAATCTACCCAACGTTGAGGGACCATTGATCACCCTTGGTTATTTGTTTGTGCCTTCAAAGCACGGATTTACCTACAATTTCTTGATGGAATTTGATAATCAATATACATAACATATATTCTATATGTGTAATCCCTTCAGAATCTATGCACACAATTCTCATTTTTATAGATTCCCATCAATTATCTGGATTTTGATTGTTCTTGCTAAACTCAAATTCAATTCCAAATAAAATAAATATTTACACTGATGACTTACTCTTCCATCATATTAAAACAAGCTAATAGATTCTATTTTCACTGTTATTCAACTCAAACACTTCATATGGAAAATCACTATGTTTCTTATTTAATTTTCTGAGCTTGCCATACAAGGTAGAGATTGATTTTGAAGAGATAAATTGTCTTTCTTTTGCTCCAAGGAATTGATAATTCCGAGCCCTCTTCCACTTGAATCTATATCTTCAAATTCTGCGAGATAACCCTAGCTCTATTGAGCTACAAAAAATATAATTAATTAAAGGTAATCAACTAAACTAAATAGAACTCGCATTCTGCTTCTTTGATCCTATAAAGAAGGAACATAATCAATGATTAAGTCAACTAACTAGTGACTCTCTTGACAAATCACTAACTAGATGCTACAATTATGGAAATGCTCAACTAACCCTATCAATTGCATTGGGAAAATGATCTGGTATCCTTATCCTCTTTATTGAACCTCTCAACAAAATAAATCAAATGAGAAACATGTGAGACCCTAGGTCTCCCTAAGTTCCCTTGACCTAGCAAAGTCATAAATGACTTTACTCAAACAATTTATGCCCCTGCAACACTAGGTTTCTCAATAGTTTTTTTAAATAGTCAAAAAAAGGGTAATATATTTCTACATGTCGAGTCTCTAATATCATCTACAACCAATTGTATTCTAGTCCACAATTTCTCCATTTTCCCATGTCGCTTTTGGTTGGTTTTCATGTTTATAGAACAATGGAAATGGTGAACACCCATGAACTACCTAGAGTGTGTCATGAGAGTGTTCACAACCATGATCGAGTCAATGATATTTAGAGGATTGGTGGAAGCCCTGTGTCACCCATTCTCTTGCCTCACATATCCTAATAGTCCCTTGTCGTTGTCGTTTACATATCCAAGGGACGTAAAGGCCAACACATGTCAAAATAAAACTACTAAATTCTAAAAAATTTAAACCCAAATGTGCATGGAAAAGTCACCAACAAGGGTTAAGAAGTGCCCTAAATTCTAGAAAGAAGTTGAACAAAACTAACATTTTAATTGTTAAATGTTAAATTTTAAGTTTTAAATGTATGTAAGTGAATGCTATTAAATTGCTTACTTGAGTTTGATTTAATACATTTTCAATTTTGAAGATACGTCATTATATACCATGTATATGTTTCTAATGATTTTATTATTGATGCTTTTATTGAAGTTGCATCTATGGACACAAATGTCAAGATACTGGTTGAGCTTGCCCACTTGAGGGGCATTAGTGCAGCTTTTACAGGTGGTGACAGGATTCATCGCTCAGTTGCATCAACTTTCGATGCAATTTTTGACACTATTTCACAGTTAAGCAATATACTATATGATATTACACCATATAGAGAAATAAAAAGACAAGAATATGCTGATGGGATAGACTACACTGCAATCAAAAAGTTGAAAATAACCAAAGAGAACATATTTGCATTGTTTAGGGACCCTCGTTTAGGGGAAATCCCAAATGCAAACAGGCCTCATATCCCTATTGAATGGTGCACATTTAAGACATTTGTTGATATATGGATGGATAGATGGTATATGGTTTTTGATATGCCACCACATAACAAAAAGGAAATCACCCTGCATTTCCTTCGAAAGATGTATGCAGAGTTCGTGTAGGGTAAACACGTAAACTATTTTGATATCTTGAAGTTTCAGGGGATCAGTGGGGGGATGCCCCAAAACCAACCCAATGCAAGGATTTGAGACCATGATTACCCTATCCATGCACCTCTCAGGAATTTTCCTTGGCTAGATGTCCCACCTGCACATCATGTTATTCCATAGACACTTGATGTGTGTTTGAGTTTGGCACGGGTGGTTGTTCACCATAGCACTATGGTTCAGCATATGGGTGAGGAAGGTACATCTGTCCCTGGTGTGGTCCATACACCAGGTTTTCATGGTTAAGGACCATTTTCTAGTGCAATACCATCCACTAGTGCAAGACCATCTACTAGTGGAGGACCATCGGCACATCCCCAGCTTAGTTTAGAGCCTCATGAGTGCACATCATGTGGTCGTCCCTGCTATGGTCTTTCCTGAAATGTTTCCCTCAGTGGATTTTTGAGTGATGCATGTATATGGTTAATTGTAAAGAATTATTCATTTATTTTCCTCTTTGTACACATATATATAGTTTGAGCTAATATATTAATTTTGTGAACTTGTAGTTGATCCTTTATGCAGCGACGCCCCAAAGTCAGATGTTCCAGACTCTACAGTGGGGCATGCAATTCCATCCACTGATCCATTAGTTGGTGGAGGGATTCATGATGATACCCAGTTGATAGGCCCCTCTTATATAACACCCATTTCCCTATCTCACATCGAGGTAAACATTTTAAAATTTCAGTTTTTTAATAATTGTTAATTTGTTAATTTCTACATATTGTACATGTTAGTTCAGTAATTCTATATACGGTCTAATATTTACAATTATTAAAATTGCAGATGACAAATCCTTTACTAGGTAAAGATAATATGGAGGTAGAATCCATGGTTGTATAGTCCAAGGAAACATTTGGGCTCTAGGTAAACAGTTAAAAATGTCATTTTTTAAATACATGTATGTTTGTTGAATCATGCATGTCTAATTACATGAACACTTGTTGACTGTAGGCACTGATCAAAACATCTGGACCATTTCCTACATTTGTATCTCCTCCTAGGCCATACGTGAACAAGGGTCATGTGTATGTGAGGTGACCTACTCCTAGCAAGACTCCATCTGCCCACGGCCATGGACCTACTAATACCATGGTAATGTATATATTTTCATGATATTTGTTGGTTAACTTGAAATCCAGTGCATAAATTGTTTTTGATAGGTGTTTGATTTGAATGTTTATTTCATCAGAATCCATAGTTTTCTATTGCAAACCTCGCAGGGATGGTTGATTCAACAGTCAGTGCTGCATCTGCAATGGAAACAAGTCACACAGAGGTATAACTATTTCAACATGATGTTTACATAGTTTATTATTGTTTTCTATTGTTTATTCATGCATGTCTAACTGTTTCAACATTTGGTGATTGTATCCACCAGCAATAGGAGTAGTTCCTGGCCTCTTTGGTTTGACCATGTCTCTGACCATTCTTGATATTCAACCAACAACTCCATCTAATACCATCATAATGTATATCCTCAGATGATATTTTTTGGTCGACTTGAAATCCAGTGCATAAATGGTTTTTGTTAATGTTTTATTTGCATGTTTACTCCATCAAGTTCTGGAGTTGTCTATTACAAACCCCCTAGGGGTCATTGATGTAGCATTCAATGTTTCATCTGCAATAACAACAAGAGGCATAGAGGTACAACTATTTCAACATGATCTATACATAGTTTATTATTGTTGTCTATTGTTTATTTATGCATGTCTAAGTATTTCAACATTTGGTGATCATAGCCACTCGTAGCAGGAGCAGTTCCTAGCCCCTCTTGTTCAACCATGGTTGTGACCATCCTTGATGTTCAACCAACAAATCCATATGATACATAATGAACACATTCCCCTTTGTCATAATCTCTCATTGAGGTGAGATGTCCATTAATGACCAAGTGTTTCATGCGATTTCCATGCACATGTTGATAATTGTTGAGTTAATTTAGATATGGTATTTTATTGAGATAATGTATTAGTACATAGTTAGTTGAATTTAACAATTAATATTTAATTTGTAGGATCCAAAGGCGCACACTGATCCTAGAGATGTGCTTAGAGGATCAATGGTGGGAAAGAAAAAGAGGAGATTGAGTTTTGATGTGTCTTGTGGGGTATATGTACATTTGGATACATGTACTTTTAGATACTTTTGGATATATATGTACTTTTCGATACATGTACTTTTGGAGGCATGTACGTTGACATTTCACTTATAAATGAATGATACATTTCACTGTGTATTTTTTCTTCTGTTTCCGCATGTTCTTGTGTCAATCTATTGTGTTGATTTGTGTGTATTATCTATTACTTATGAATGCACTATGTCAAAAGAACAAGCTATTATATTTAAAGGTTTTGACGAACTCACTACATGCACACTAATTGGATATCGAATAAATTTTTTTGATTTTGGATGATCATTACAAGTTAAGTCAAAGTTCATGCTCGTGTAATTTAATAAAACTAAGTGTAATACAATGTATTTCAAGGTTTCAATGAACTCACTACATGCACACCAATTGGATATATCTAATTAAAAATTGAGTTTGGATGATTAAATTACAAGTTAAGTCAATGGTCAAGTGTAATTTTATAAAACAAAGTGCAATACATGATACACATTTCATCAACGACCAACAACACTATTCAAGAAACCTCATGCACCCAATGACTAATCACTCAGTAGTAAAGGAACTACAATATAATCCAACAACCGAGAACCAACTTTGTGAATCAACATGATTTGAAGCATAAGTCAACTAGATTTGAAAATTTTGAGTTGGACATTAGACTGATTTTGAATTGAGTTATGACAGTATGATAAGACATTATTGTCATATTTAGGTCCATGATAATCAGAATGAATATGAGAAACTCGTTGCTTGCTAGGAGATATGAGAAACAAGCCAATAAAAACCAAGTAGTACAACTCTTTACAATCATCGTTGAGTCTTAAAGAGGTATTCAAGGCAATGGAAATTCTTGGGAAAGATGGCTCAAACATACACGAATATTATGTAGTCTTAAAGCCATGAGACTTTGTGTGAAGAACATGAGATCATAAATATGTGGTCTAGAACGCTTGTCCATATGTGAGGGAGCTGGAAACTATAATGTAATCAGAACCAGACTATGCATGAAAATGTATAAGAAAAGGTGTGATTCACATACTAAAAATATATTTAAAATATTCCAAAATAAAAAAGGATGAAAGATCATCTTCATCAACTATGTTGTTATCAAGTGTTGAAAAAGCGAGACCTTCTTAGTGATTGGACCATTTGCTGGAAAACTATGAGCATCAACTCTAATGCATGGTAATCCCTACACCCTGGTTAGGATTATGATTTCCCTAGTAGGGTTAGGGTTTCCCCATTAATTAACATATAGTTGAATAATCTATGCATGATAAACCATAGGTTCTGAATTCCAAACCCTAGGCCATGCATGTTAAAGAGTAAACCCTAGTTAGGGTTACGATTCCCCTGTGAACTCGTGTTAGGGCGCAATAACCCACACTAAGCAACAATTTTGAATTACATCAACTCTTTCTAGCGTGTTTGGGTAGGGTCCATATGGAAATGCCAACTGAAGCCCCATCATCTGTGGTTTTCCAAGTTTGGCCCCGTTGGTGTGAAATGCATTGTCCCCTACTGAGAAAAACCCTAGTTTTAGAAACCACTGTATACGGAGGTCACCGGGTGATGGAAAAGCAAGAGAGAGGCTACCCTAGCTAACATCCCACATCATGAATGCAACAGAATCGACGGTTCATCGATTGAAGGTTCGAGCATCGATCTATGGCGAGTTGAAGGTCACCTCCACATTTTGTTCAAGGACACTTGGTGGACTTGTGCCCGGTGTGCAAATAAATTCACAAATCAATGATTTTGAATTTCTTCAACTTTTGCTAGCATTTTTGGGTAGGGGGAATATGGAAATGCGAAACACATTGCCATTTTTCGTGGTTTTCCAATTTTGGCCCTCATTGGCATGAAATGCATTGCCCCCTAATGTGGGAAACCCTAGTTTTAGAAATGATCGTATACAAAGGTCACCAAGTGATGGGCAGGTGGGAGAGAGGCCCCAGTAGCTAAAATCTATGGTCATGAATCCAAAAAAATCAATGGTTCATCGATCGTAGGCCGGAACATCAATATATGGCGAGTTTCATGTCACCTCTAGATTTCGTTCAAGGACACTTGGTGCACTTGTTCCCAGTGTGCAAAAGACATCACGGAGCAGCAATTTTGAATTCTGTCAACTCCTTCTAGCGTGTTTGGTAAGGGAAAATATAGCAACACCAACCGCAGCCCCACCATTTGTGGTTTTCCAATTTTGGTCCTTGTTGGTGTGAAATGCATTGTACCCTACTAAACGAAACCCTAGTTTCAGAAACCATTGTATATGAAGTTCATCGAGTGATGGAGAGGAGGGAGAGAGGAACCTCTAGCTAAATCCCATGTCACAAATACAACAAAATCGAGGTTTCATCGATCGGAGGACTAAGCATCGATCCATGTCGAGTTGCATGTCACCTCGAGATTCTGTTTAGAGACACTTGGTGGACTTGTTGCCGGTGCGCAAAAAACGTCGTGAAGATACAATTTTGAATTCCATCAACTCCTACTAGCTGTTTAGGTAGGAGAAATATGGACACTCTAGTCATAGCCCCACCATCTGTGGTTTTCCAAGTTTGGACCTCGTTGGCATGAAATGCATTGTCCCCAATTGAGAGAAACCCTAGTTTCAAAAACCATTGTATACGGAGGTCATCGAGAAATGGAAAGGTGGGAGAGATCCCCCCTAGCTAAAATAACACGTCAAAAATCCAATGGAATCAATGGTTCATTGATCGAAGGACTGAGCATCGATGGCTAGTTGCAGGTCACCTCTAGGATTCGTTTAGGGACACTTGCTGAACTTATGCCCATCACTCAAAAAACATCACAGAGGTACAATTTTGAATTACATCACCTCCTGCTCACGTGTTTGGGAAGGGGAAATAGGGAAACACCAATCATAGCCCCATCCTCTATGGTTTTGCAAGTTTTTCCCTCATTGGCATGAAATTCGTTGTACCATATTGAGTGAAACCTTAGTTTCACAAACCACCATATACAAAGGTCACTGGGAGATGGACAGGTGGGAGAGAGGCAACCCTAACTAAAATCCCACATCAGAAATCCAACAAAATGAATGGTTTTTTGATCGGAGGCTTGAGAATAAATATATGGAGAGTTTCAGGTCACCTCCACATTCCATTTAGGGACACTTAATGGACTTGTGCCCAGTGCACAAAAAACATCACGGAGAAGCAATTTTGAATTTGGTCAAATCATGCTAGTGTTTTTAGGTAGGGGAAATATCGAAACATGAACCACAGCTCCATCGTCCATGGTTTTCCAAGTCTAGACCTTGTTGGTGTGAAATCCATTATCCCCTACTGAGTGAAACCCTAGTTTCAGAAACCACTGTATACGGAGGTGACTAGACGATGGTGAGGAGGGAGAGATCCACCCCTTAGATAAAATCCCATGTCACGAATCCAACGTAATCGATGGTTCATTGATCGGATACCTGAGTATCTATCTATGGTGAGTTGTAGTCACCTCCATATTTCATTTAGGGACACTTGGTGGACTTGTGCCCAGTGCAAAAAAAACATCATGGATCTGCAATTTTGAATTCCGTTAACTTCTGCTAGTGTGTTTGCATAGGGGAAATATGGCAATGCCAACCGCATCCCCACCGTCCTTGATTTTCCAAGTTTGTCCCTTGTTGGAGTGAAATACTTAGTGTCTAATGTAAATGTAAAATTAAGTTATGCGGTCCCACATGTAAGTGAAGCCCCACTTGTAAAGTTAGAGTCATGTTCTTCATTTGTAAGACACTTCATGTCTTGTATTTGTCCTCTTGGAGTTTCACATGAAGGAGAAGGAAACTCTTATTTTAGGGTTTCCTCATGAGCTTGTGTATCAGGGTTTTCTCATGAGCAGGTGCCTTCTATTGTTGGTTGGGAAGGATATGCTTAGATATCCTTATGGCTTGGAGGTAATCTTCGTGGAGATAAGTACTCTTATTGCCATGTGTCATTAAGGTTTTTTGATGTGGTAAAATCCTTGAGGTTTAGGGTTTTTTCATGGTTTCATTGTACTTCTTTTTATAAACATAATTATTCTAAGAAGGGTTGATAGGTTTTCTTCCCCATGAGGGTTTTCCAGGATAAAATGTTGTGTCTCTTGTGCATTGTTATTCTTAACTATATCCTACATGTTAAATTCTTTATGTAAATGTTTTTTTGTTAAATTTATGCATTTAACTAATGGTTATAATTGGTATAAGAGGTATAAGAGGTGAGATGTCATGAATACAATCATACAAGCCTTAAAACAGAAATCCTAGGAGAGACAAGAGACTTCCAAGAAAGTTATGAAAGTGATCATTGTGGCATCTTGTTTCCAATATCCAAGTTTTATAGATCAGCTCAAAACATTGACAATATGACCCACTTGAAAAATTAGGGTTTTACTCCTGTAAGAGAGCCTACAAACAACTTTGAAAGGTATGACCTAAAGAGGTACATGTATGTATTCTAATGTTATATTTAACATGTGAATGAGATATTGACATGTTCATATGACTGATATTGTCATGATCTTGTGATAGATATTGACATGATCATGTTATTCATATTTACATGATCATTCATAATCTTAGGGTTTATCGATCATATGTAAAAATTGGCATATTCATAAACTTGACACATAAGAGAACTTTTGGCATATTTATAAACAACATACATGAAAATTTGGCATATCAAGAACACAAATTGACATATTCATAACCAACATACATGAGAAAATTAAAAGTATGAAGCATACCTCATCATGCTAAATCCCACCTATTATCACACAACCAAGCTCTCTGGTCATCTCTTATAATGATGGTCTCCATTAGTCTCTCGTGCTCTGTATCCAGTAAGAAGTAGCATACCTTGGATGAGTTTTGGCTAGGTATTGTTCGTACCTAGAGTTTTGTACCAATGATTAAGTTTGTAAAGTGATACACACTTCCACCTGGTTTTTAATCCTTGTAAACATATCCACCCTTCTTTCTTGCATTGTTTTCCTATGTCAAGTATTCACCTTTGATAATCATAGAATCGATTGGGAAGTGGTTGTTTTCATCACCAGTCATGGACATATTGAGGGTTTTCTTTCCATCTATACAACGTACCAACCAATAATCACCACCCCATTCACTATATTTTGAGCAAACCACTGCGCATATGTGTCCTGCATAATATGATGGTAAGTATATGATCAAAATATTTTTCATGTGATACAAAGCCATTAATGTGAGTTTGAAGACTATGTAAATAAACAAAAAAAATGTGAAGGAAATGCATCATACCAGGTTGTACAAGGTCTGAGACATGATAAAAATGTATAGAAATAGATGATTGGTCTTCTTCCAATGGAGTTAACTTAATAATTTCATGCTGATCAAGTGGAAGTGATATGCAATCCTATCCATCATCCCAATCCAATGATTCTTAGCTATCCCAATCACCATCACAACAAGGCAGGAAAAAACAAGCAATTTTTCTGGTCCAAGTTTCAAATATTGGCTTATCAAAGCTTCGAACCGAATGAAAGCCACGAGTCCTAGGCATAGTATTTCATTCCCATGCATGTGAATGATCTATGTATACCACCTCCCAAAAATATCGCTCCACATGTCTATTTCTTGTGGATTCTAATCGCATAGTTGATTCCTCTCCCATTACTGACGTGCACCACCTCACTATAGATTGAGCATTTAAAATAGTATGTTTTGTAGATAATTTAAATTCCTCTCTTTGCAGGGTTGTTTTGACATGTGATACAGCTCCATGATGCTCTCCTTTACCATGCCTAGTCTCAAAATAGTTCCACATATGTGGCACTTTGTAGTTTTCATTCAATGAACACAACCATTTAAATATGCATGCATTTTTTAACTAACCAACACATCCATCATACCAAATCCAGTGTCGATCCATATGTATGTTCTTTCTCTTCAAGTGATCATAGAACATGATGAATCAATGATGTACATAGTGGAAGTCATGGAACCTATCATCACTTATGTAGAAGTGATATTCCTTCAGAATTTCTCTTTGCTGTTCACTGTTATTTGGGCCATGCCTATATCTAATATGGACCATCAAGGAAACTTGCTCATAATTATAATATTGAGTTTGGATCTCATTTTGAGGATGCAGAGTGTAGTTCTTGGTAAAATCAACAATTGAAAGTATAGTACCATGGGGAAATGTATCTCTACATATTCTAAACTTCTCATCCTACCATCATGCCAACTGCACATGTTGAACATGTTGAAGTGTCTTTTCAATGAATTCCTCGACGAAGTCACTAACTTGTACCTGGTGACACAAAATGATCTCAATATAACTTTTTTTTGTAAGTAAGGATTGAAATGTAATTGTTCAAACATAAATTTATAGATAAATTCATACCTAAGATGTCACCAATTATATTTTTTTGCTTTCTTTCCATGGGACTATTTCATAGCTGATATATTTCAAAATTTTCATGTCTATAATCATATTCCCAAATTCATTGTCTCCACTCTCGTGTATACATTGGCTCAATAATGCCATTCTAGCATAGTTGGAGCATGTTCCATCTAAACAAGATTTTGCATAGTATGTTTTCCCCTCAGGCCTATTGCACATGATGTTATGAATGAATTCTATTGATGAAGTCAGTGGTATTGTCGGGGAGAAATCATGCACATGGTTAGTATGCAACACATGACGAATGTACAAAAATATTTCATAGTAATAATTAGAGGAAATTTCAACTCAAAATTGGCCTCATAAAAAAAATTAATAAAATAATAGTTAAAATAATAAAATAATATTTCTTAATTTTGGAGGAAGAAAAGAAAAAACCTACTTTTTTGTTTGTATTTTTGACATATCTCCCTGTTAGGATTATTAATCCTCCCTTGCCCAATTTGGTCATATGTCTAAATTAGGAGTCATGTCTAAATCGAGAGTCCATCCAGTCTATTTATAGTCATTAAGACCATTGGGTCAACTTGGCCTAGTTGGGGCACATGTTTCAATTACTAAAGTGTGGGGAACACTGTTTGAGGCTCAGTGCGACTGATTGCACTTGATTTCATCAGTTTAGGAGCCTCCTAGATGAATCCCTACAATTTAGCACTACTAGATTTTGATCCAAAATCCGACGGTTTTTTCTGACGGCGCGTGGATTTTTTATTTTAACCGTGCCAAAAATCAGAAAGATTAATTTTTTTTTTGAAATAATGGGCATAAGCGTCGCTTAAGCGATGACGCTAACATTGTTATCCTCCTGAGTGTCGCTTAAGCGACGGTTTTCCCCCTAAGTGTCGCTTAAGCGACGGTTTTCCTCCTAAGTGTCGCTTAAGCGACGGTTTTCATGATCAAAAAAAATAATACTTGTTAGTTTCAAATGGAAATAAACTTAGGTTACATTTGATGGGAGAAGGAATGAAAGGAGCAAATAAAAAGGGATATTGTGCCCAATAATAGTGTTTGGTAAATTAAGTTGAGAAGATAAAGAGTAGTTATGTTGCTATGAAGCTAGAAAACATCAAATGTGAAGAGCATAATGATGTAGTCAAGGAAGTGGTGGTTAGCATTTCTATGAAATAGGTGTATGAGAGATTTTGAAGTGCATGACGAAGAATGATGAGAATAAAATGAAGATGGTGTTTTCAAGTGTTGGAAAGGTACATTAAATATAGGAAATATTTGAAGGTGGGGGAATGGTTGAATAAGTGGTATTTAGAAAATAATTATAAGAAGGAAGAAACATGGATGCTTGTAGTTAAAATTGGCCAATTTTTTATAGTTTAATCCAATGAGAAAATATTATCATGTTGTTTCCTAATAAGAAAGTTTAATGTAGGACTATGCTTGAGTTAAATAATCCCACATAAAACCCAAAATTATTTTTAAATTTTAGCTCAACTATTTAGTTATTTTTAAGATACGATCAAGTTTTTTTTTATAAAATGTTAACCAATTCAAAGGTACAACTAAATTCATTCTCCATTTCAAAATTCAAGTAATGAAAGAAAATGTTTTTGTGTATAAAGTGTGAATTTAAGTGGAAGAATAAGAATTAACCAAATTAATTATATGAATCTTGATTATACTATGGCTTGACTTTCATGGATCACATTTTACTTCTTAAATTTAAGTTAAGAAAAAATATTAAGCTCTTTTTGGTGAATCTTCATAGGATAATAGATTGAAAGGGAACTTGAGATGCATATCAAATGAAAGAAATATTAGAGGAAAAGGGAATGAATGATTTCAATGGAAAGGGAATGATTGAGTTCAACACTCTAACTTGGGGAAGCTTGGGATAATAAAGATTGAAATCTATTACCTTTCGACCGGGTTCACCAAATCGATTTGTGGAGGGAAGAGAAACCCCATTACTATTTTGGGCTCGGCCCTCATTGTTATCTATTGGGTTTGACAGGGTTGCATTACCCGTGTGCTTTTCGCTCTTCGCACCATACAAGACAAGGCCATGGACGCGAGCGAGGAGGATCTTACAACACTATGTAATCAGGGCCGCCTCATAGAGGCTCTGGAGACTCTGTATCTCATGGATCCCCAACGAGTTTCCATAGACTCTTCTGCCTACGATTCTCTCTTGCAGGCCTGCGTCGATTACAGGGTCGCAGCTTATGCTAGGGAAGGCCATGGCGAGGAGGCGTGGATATTGTTTTACCAAATGAAACAAAGAGGCATCCAGCCAGATGAGTTTATGATTCCCAGCGTTCTCAGAGCATGCGGGCTCATGGCAAACCTTAAATGTGGTAGAGAGGTTCATAGAGAAATAATTAAGAGCAACACATTCCAAGATAATGTCTTCATAGGGACTGCGCTTGTTGACATGTATGTTAAATGCCAGAGTTTGGAGGATGCGCGCAATGTGTTTGACAAAATGCCAGAACAAAATGTATTGTGGGGGGGGGTTTACTTGTCACCAATAGTTTTCATGGATCTTGTGTAGTGCAAGGCTCTGTCTGAGCAGAATTTAAGTTATGTTTTATTTGTCATTTCCCATTTGCATACTTGATCAATGAAACCTTATTATATTTGCCTTAATCTGTATAGTATGTAGAGAAATGTATCTCATGTATCATGCCTTAATGGGGTAAAAGGAGGATTTATTTCATTTCTGAGAGTCTTTTTTTGTAGGAAGAGATTAATCATGATGGTGAGGATCAGTGTCTTGAACGATGCACTGAGGAGCATGTATAATGCCGAAAAGCATGGGAAACGGCAAGTGATGATCAGGCCATCATCAAAGGTTATTATCAAGTTCCTCCAAGTCATGCAAAAGCATGGTATGTCTATTTTCAATTCTCATTTTGTTTCATATTGGCTCTGATTGGTACCATGTTCTCTGGATCTCTATCGCTATGATAATTTTCTGCTCTTTTTGGAGCGAATACATTGTATGATTTTTCGGTCTCTAAGGCAGTGTCTTGAGAAGAATTATGTTATTGCATCGATATCTGTTAACTTTTCTGTTTTCTTCCAGGTTATATTGGAGAGTTCGAGCTAGTTGATGTCCACAGAGCAGGTAAAATTGTTGTAGAGCTTAATGGAAGGCTCAACAAGTGTGGGGTCATTAGTCCGCGTTTTAATGTTGGGGTGAAAGAAATTGAATCCTGGACAGCTCGTTTGCTTCCTTCTCGATAGGTAGTGTTTTATGTGGCATTGGCATAAATGGATTGATATACTGTTAAACTAGTTTATACCCCATCTATAGAATGAACCTAGTTTTCTTATTTCTTAGTTCTGTTTTCATCAAGATTTTTTTTGCATGTTCAATAGACATTTTTTTCTCTCTTGTGCCTGCAGTTTGGATTCATTGTGTTGACAACATCAGCTGGCATCATGGATCATGATGAGGCCAGGAGAAAGAATGCTGGTGGAAAGATTTTGGGTTTTTTCTATTAGAGGTAATTAGTATATTATTATTCTCCGTGGAGCTTAGGAATGGTTTTCATGGTAGTTAACATTGCGAGTCAACAATTTTTGGAAGAATTATGACAATTTTTCTTAATTCTCTTGGTTTCCTTGAATCATTACACCCTATAAATTATATCAATTAGTCCTTAACATATGTATTTTGAAATTGCTACTTCAATTTACTTGTTATTCATTGTGAAAGACTTCCTTTGGGTTGAAGGTGTGCATGAAATCTTTTCTCTTGGATTCTATTATATTCCGGAAATTTTTTTGGCCTTTGATAATATGCTGAGACAGCTATACACCTTCATGCACACTAAATGTGATTTGGAGCAAGTTAAGTTTAATTGTTGTAGATGATGAACATTCCACGGTGGGATGTCAGCAGAGTGTTCTTCTTCTTTAGCAACCATGTAACTTATTTTCTCTTTGCAATGTTTAGGTGGTTGAGTGGCGTTTTTGGTAACCTTTGTGATATAAAGTAAGCATTTTTGGCATTGTTAAAGGCTAGCTCCAGATGCTTTCATAACAGTATCATCATTCGAAATACTATCAAGGATTATTTCTCCAAGGAAAACCTCACTGAAAACTCTCAGCACTTAACTGAACTGTGATATATGGATGATAACTGGGTAAACTGATGCATGAATTAGGTTCCTAACTCTGAGGCAATTGAGTCAGTTGAGCATCTGACCT
>LPNX010826324.1:444085-455586 GCA_001517045.1 Pseudotsuga menziesii | reverse complement strand
ACCAATAGCGATTGACACAGCATATATCGTGTAATTCTTAATACTCTGAAAGAAAGCACGACATGTTAGAACAGAGCACAATATCAGATGCACCTCTAGCTACATCAGTTGCATCTGCCACTGCAATTCCAATATCTGCCTTTTTCAAGGCAGGAGCATCATTAACACCATCGCCAGTCATTCCACAGATATGCTTCATACTGCGCTGCCAGAAACTCAAATTTGAAATATGAGTAAATTTATAACCCTGAAACTTAATCCAAATCCAATACCCCAGCACCTTCACTTAAAATTATCCTGGCATAATCTCACCAGATCTTGCTCCTACACAGGCTCATAGCTTATAAATGAAGTTTTGGATGATTTTAGAAAATAAAAGGAACCTTAAAGGTGAGTAATGAATCAGAAAATATAAAACACAGTAAAATTAAAACAATAAAAACCAAGGATAATAAAAATTTAACAATAAATAAGAGGCACAACCCTAGAGATAACAGAATGCATGAAAAATCATTTGGATTCAAGGAAATCAACTAATTATCAAGTTGATGACCCCGAATTTCATTGTGTTTACCAAACACAGATTCCAACTTTTCCCAAGCTTGATCAAGTTCATAAATTCTAGATATGTGGAATTGCAAATCAGTAGAGATGGACATCCCAATAAATCCACAAGATTCATCACACCTATTTGCCCATTTAATTTTTTTATCATCATTAGTGGGTTCTGTTTCTTTTCTTGAGGTTATCCTGAAAATTCCCCTACTTCGTAGAACATCCTCCATACAAGATTTCCATGAGAAATAGTTAGAACTTGTAAGTATAATATCACAAGGGGTGGCCATACTATAAAATAATAGTTGAAAGAATAGAAACTAACTGTTTGGATGCAAAGAGCTCAAAAACATTGGCGGTTTAAAAAAAAACGGCATTGAAAACTGATTATGGATGATGAAGTTATGCTTGATCAAAGAAAATGTTGAAGATGTCCCCAATAGTGACGTGGAAGATATTAACTTGACCAAATAAAAAAAGAACCCCCCTCTTCCCAAGAGCAACATTTGACAATCACTTTACAATAAAGTTGATTTTAAATGAATCACTTTTGTAGAATAAGTGATGTTCACTTTTACAATAATGTTACTTTAAATAGTGCGACAATAAATTAAAAGACTTAAGTGACTCACTTTTTATTTTATTTTATTTAAGTGAGATGCACTTTTACAATAAGGTAACTTGATAATAGAAATTGCATGCACTAAAAAGTAGCTTAATAAGACTTGAACTCAAGACCTATTAAGAAATAAAGCAACTTTGGACCAAGTGAGCTAAGTTTAAAAGGTACATAAAAGAATGGAAAGAGGAAGAGGTTTTTTTTTTTACTCTTCTCTCTCGTTCTCCATGCTTGTCTTTTTTTTTCTACAAATAAAAAAAGAAACAAAAAACAAAAACAAAAAAACTTTTTCCACACAATCGGGTGGGGTTAGATCTTGGTTAGCTTACCCGGAAAGTCTACGTTTTCAAGTTTTCTCGATGTTTCTGATTTGTCGTGATCGTACAAGGTGCACGGAAAAGAGCATAGGTAGCTGAGAAAACAAGAAAAAAAACTTTCCCTTTCTGTTTCTGATTCGCCACGATCGCGCAAGGTACACGGCAAAGAGCACACGTAGCCAGGGAAGGTAACAGTTTGAGACTAAAACAGTAAAGATCTAATAATAAAACTGATAAAATATGAGAGATTTAAAAATAAAAATAAAACAAATCCATCACTATAACATTATACTTTCAGATTTGCCAAAATGGGTGTTTCTGGAACAAATGGAAACAGTTTTCGATGAAACGCAAACTATACCCCAATGGAAATGATGCTCTGGAAAGAATGGAATAGATCCCACAGGCCACAAATGCACAAAAAATCCAGAACCAGAAAGCCTTTCAAAATTTCGGCAACACCGGTTCCAGATCTTGATCAAAACCAAAAGCAGCTCTTCATAAACACTCTGATACCATGTTCAAGTACACAGGGTACTCCCAAAAGACCGAACACCTTGAGCAACCTCTTCACACAAATAGATCATAGATCAACACACCGATGTTTGTCACATGGTTAAAACCCTCGAGAGGGAAACAGTCCATGGTCCTAGCCAAATAGCTATTTGGAGCAATTTATTATGCAAAAGAAAGAAAGTTATATGAGCTTCTTATAATAGATCAACTAGCTAATGACATGTTGACAGGCCGAGATTCGGTGCGATAGTCAACTAAGAGACAACCCGATCCAAGAGCTTTCAAAGGCTGTTCCCAGTCGTTAGATAGCTGTCTCTAACGGGATTTAGGCCCCATTGCCTTGTCTTAAATCACTCCCAATCACAGGAGCAGACTCAAAGGAAATAAATAACGTAAATGTTTGTTAGCTAAATATATACTACACTTATGACTATACAAAGGAAACGGTTAAAACTGATTAATTACTAAGTTAGTTCATATGATACACAACTGATAACTAAAAATTCATCTAGTTAAACCGATTAACATATGTCTACAGGAATAAATGATAAAGAAAATGTTAACTAACTAAACCAATCATATGAGTTACAATATAGACACATATACATCTATTATAAGGCTGAATGATAATTCGACAAAGTGCAAATATGAATATCAGATTCAATCTTGTTTCTATAAGTTAAATGAAAAACTAACACACACATATCCTATATACCCTATCCTGATTAGGAGCATAATAACATTAATCCCTAAATTAACTTGTAATTAACGATACTATGTAGACAATCTTGAAATCTACAGAAGAAATTCTGAGAAAGAAAAAGATAATACACAGAAATAGTATATCATATATTATTTGAATGATAACATCAAAATGTAATACATTACATGGATTTACAAGTTAACCCAGAATAGATCGATAATTTAACATAATATGTTTGCACATTTTCTCAAAGAAAAAACGAAGCAACATGGAAATATGCGAAAAGGAAATAATGGGATCAAGCGATACTACAAGTACACCTCCATAATGAAAATACTGAAAATATACTTATGATATCAGTAGTCAAAAGGATGCTGTAACTACAAACAAGAAATTGTCTTAGTTGCAGAGAAATGTCATAGAGACGTGATCCTTCCTAGTTCCTTTCCCCAACCATCGATCCCTTAATATTGTAAACCGTGCCTCCTTAAATACATTAGATCTCGTATAGAGATATTTCTAGTTTACTAGGAAAAGGGATCTACACTATTATAATCTTAACCGACTTCAGCTAAAAAAAGAAAAATAACAAATGAAATTGTCATTTTCTTTACACATTACGATATCCTGAAATCGAAAAGACTTCAAACTATAGTGCTAAACCAAAAATGATGGAGAAACTAGTAGATTATTGACACCTGGAGGACGATATATCCACAATTGAAACCGGCTTCAACTGATTCGTTCACAATTCTTGGGAGATAATCCTGAAAACATGTGATCATCAAGATCCAAAAAAGGCGCATTTGGAAAACCGACCAAATCATATGCAATACCAAAACAGTAAAGATTAGCACAAACTACGAAGATAATTAAACTGAATTACATAACTCACTAATTAACTCAAAACAATACCTGGAAAATAAAAATAACCTCATATCATTTGCTGCTTCTATTTACATACTTCAAACTTGAAATTATTTTCTAGACATCTGTACAAAATGTGAGTATCCCAAAATTCTATGGTCTAACAGGGGTATTGTAAACCTGTATGTTCACACCAGTGGTCAGTATTTGAGAAAATGGAGCCTGCGAGGGACCCTTTAGCTGCATCAAGGTGACCTGAGCGTTCAGCTCGCGAATTCTTTCTTTCTTTTGATGATTCTTACGAGATAATTTGTGAACTTTCCAGATTAACATGTTCTTGTGTCGTTTCAAATGCAAGATGCATTTATCAGCTGAATCAGAGTTCTCTTGCAACCTCGTATTCTCGACCTTCACAGCATCATTAAGCACCACTACCTCCTTTATTTCTAACTCCATGCAACGTATCTTATCAAGCAAGAAATTGACGAATAGTGGGTGGACTGCTTCACTAATTTGGTATGAAACAGCTGCATCCCCTTTAGCAGTTTTACCCTTGATTTGAGGATATGGAACAAAATCCATTTGGGGATCCTTATCAGGAATATGAGGGTTGTGTTCTGTCGGGTGAGTCACAGGCTCAGGATCCACATCAGGGTGCTCGGGAGAGACAGATCCATGCTCCTCATCATCCAATACAATCGTCTCTATGTCTTTACTATCCTTCACAGAGGGCTTAACAGTATTATCTTTTTCCACCATACTCCTAGTCAATCTGCCTGTAACCCTAACCCTTGGTGTCTCACTCCTTTGTTCGCAGGGTTGATCATCATGGTTCGGGGTTACCAGGGAAGGGTTTACGGATTCCCTCCTTCGTTTAGGACGCACGGGAGAGCCAGGACTTTGCATAGGAGCGGGAGCACAATTTTTCTGGACGGTAAGGTTTTCATGAGCATCAGAGTTTGGAAGAGGGTTATGTGCAGGTGGAGTTGGGATTCCACAAGGCTGCTGATGCCTAGAGCACTCCTCTATGCAGTCAAATTGGTAGTAGAAAAACGCCATGAAACCGTTTTGCTCAAGAAAATAGTCCCAGGACTGATTTCGTTTGGAAAGCTCTTGTTCCACTAGCATTATAACAAGACCATGGTGGAATAGACTTAAACCAATATTTTTAGGCCCTTTCTTGATGGCCACAGACATTTTAGTCATACTTTGGACTAAGTAATGAGGTAAATTGATAGGCTGGCCAAGAAATATAGTCATTAACCTAAGATGATAAACATACGCAGAAGAAAGACGACCCTCACAAGTAACGTACCTGTGAATTACCTCTAACATAGGTCTCCATTACCTTTTAAAATACTTACGCGACACACCAGCCCTGAAAGACACTTCTTGGGAGGGGTTTTTCATCATTTGCCTCCATTCGGTAGATTTCATCTGTTTAGACTTAAACCAGCGTTCACTTGCTAAATGTAGGTCCGTAGCCAAGGTGACTATGCGCTCATCCACTATGAACTAAAGGTCGGCCACCTTGGCTTTTCCATCAACCAGCGAGAGGGAAAACAACCTGGTAACTTTAGGGTTTGAGTCTGCGAATTTGCGGAAAAAGGGAAGCCACCCGACTGCCTATACTTTGGCTAGGAGTTCCGGATCCTCATCTAGAAGCTTCGCATTATCAGGTTCAACCCTGACAACTAGGGCCATGACTACGAGTGTGAATGTACACAGTTGTGCAAAGAGAAAATACAACAGACTGCAATAACCCAGAGCACTAGAGAGAGACCATTCGGAACACAAGCCAAGGAAAAACCCTAGACAATGAAATCCAACTTGTTCATAAAGGAAATGAGACATGGATAAACTCACAGAAAAACCCTGTAAAATCGGCATGAGCGAACAAAAATGATTATACAGAGAGGTGATCAAATAATGGCACGAAATGGTGAAGAATACAGAACAACCTCGCTTAGCCATGATTTAACCAGCTTGATCGAAATACAACCATGAATCAAATACAGTACATGTGTTCAATGAGCAGGAAGACATGATGGTACGCTCGTACTGAAATTAAATGTCATTAAAGGGTTCTGTACGTTTGTAATGATGACATATCAGCCCTCAATCAGGCGGATCAGATTTGGGGATGGCGATGCGAATTGAACTAACCATAAGCAAAGAACCTTGGGCATTAAAACACAGACCTTGTTATATAATAATTCCAACCTTGGAAAATGGTGAGCACACTATGTGGCAAGCATATATCGCATAACCCATTATATCAACCCCAGCCATTAAATGCAGAAATGTAAGCCACGTATGAAAATATTGCGAAGATCGAGATTAAATACTTGTGGTTGGATTAAGCATAGTTCGAAGATTGGAGAGTAAACCTTGGGGATAAATATTTGCATGACTTTGATAGGATCCCAAACGCGTGATAGTTAGCCTTCCATGTCTCATAACCTTGTTAAATTTGCAATTTAAAACACAAATAAAACATACCAAATGATAAATATTCAAATAAAGTCGAGGTCGGGTTATGGTGAAAGGCATATAAACCAAAAGGCTCTTATCCCCTAATTCAAGAAAAAAATCCATTCAAAATAATGGTTTTAATATAGTAATTTTGCCAAATAACAATAGTCCCCAAAGGTTATAAAATGATTAAAGTTCACCATTTCAGTAGCTATTGCTTCCATAACTTAAAATGAGAACTTCAAATATTTCATCAATCAAAACTTTATTTTGATTGATGAAATTTTTTGAGGCTATTGGATAAGAGCACAACATGACCCTCCATGATTTTTAAATAGAGATCGTGGACCAATCAGGTGTTAAGCCACGGATCAATGGTAGGAATGATCTAAGAGAAGTTGAACCATCGAATCACTCTATGTCTAGAACATATCGTAACTGTTGGATTAGAATATTTACAAATGCGTACTAATGCATACTAAAGAAACACACTTTTACCTAATGGATATATTACACAAGTTGATCTTAACTAACTCCTAAGTGTCTAAATATCCTAACACATACTCTTCATGTGGCACCATCAAAAAGAACCCTTTCACTCACACTTCATTGAGACTAATGTTGCAAAACATGGAATTGTAGGATGTAGGATAATGAACTAACTGACCCAAAGGATCAAAAAGTGTAGAATATTAATGATAGGAAGGATCCATATTGGTATTATCATGCGGCTCCTTAAAAAATGTGAAACATTTTTTGTAGATTGGTTCCAATGTATAGGAATCATGCTCTTCTTTAAAAATTGCACAACCTTCATCAAGAGACAATTCAAGTTTCTCTTCCACCACATGAAGTGTTTGGATCTCTTCAAGTTCATCTTCAAACACATCAATCACATTCAAATTTCTACATTTCTCATGATCCACCGTGTCATGAGAATCCTCCAAGCAATCTACCATATGGCAATCTGAAACATGGGAGGAAGAACAAGTATCTTGCAGCCTCTCTAGAAGTTGCTCATTTTGGATTTGGATATTATGAATATCCTCATTATTATTAAAGTATGATTAATATAAAAATTCATTAAGCTCAACCAAATTTTTTCTATCAAAAATCAAAGACATGAAAATACCTTCAATGTTGCACATTTCTCTTTGAATCTTCTCCATGTCTTCAAGGAAGGATGGATCCTCCAATGAAGAAATTTTCCAACAAGAATTTGACACCAATGATTTAGTGTCATGTAGTATTCTAAGGGCCTCTTGTATCTTCTTTTCTTTCATATTTAAGGACCCTTCAAGAAAATGAGGCTCTTGCAAATGAACCTCCTCATCTTCTTCCTTCTTGATTGGACCAACTTCATGAAGCTCCAGTGGTGATGGGGAAGTTGATCTTGTTTCTTCTTCAACTGCTACAAGGTATTCATTTTCATGTTTACTAGAAATTTGGCTTGCAGCAACATTTTGAAATATGATCTTTATGTCACCAACATAGAGTTGTGAGCACCAATCAGTAGGTACTCCTTCAAAGTTCAAGTATCCATCAGTAGATGCTCTTTGTTTAATTTCCAAGGTAAAATCTGTCTCGGAATGATCTTCAATATTTTCAATAGAAACTTCTTCATAGTCATGTGATGCCTCTTCATCTTTTTTAGAGTCACTTGGGAGTGAATTTCGATCCTCTTCATGTACTACTTCTTCTACTCCACCTATTTTAGAACTAGGTGGTTCATGGGTCTCCTTTTTTTGCTCCTTCAAGCAAGCCGATGCATTTTCCCCCTTGGTTTTCTTAAGATCATTATATTTTCTCCAGACTTGCATAGCTAACAATTAAAATCCTTTCATAATATTCTTGGTCATGTTTTCAAAGATAGGGTCCATATTTTTTATATGCTCCTCGCCATCATATGAGGTATCCTTTTCATCCCCAATCATAGTTTCATCTTCAACAAAAGCACTTTTGGGTTTCAATATCTAATGTGTGTACCTAAATTATTGTCCTCATAAGTATCAGACTGAATCAGGTGCCAAGATCATGCTCTGATACCACTATATTGTCCCTTTTTAATATTTTTTATTAAATGACCATTTTTTTCACTTTTTTCCCAATTTCGACCTTTGACTAGTTTTGATGTCTAGGTCTCCAAATTGGTCCAAATGCTCCCAAATATTCACAGAAGTTAGATGACTGATATTAAGGTTTGAATATGACGTTCAGGGAATATTTATTACCCTCTAAAGGATTATACAAACTTGTTTAAGATTCTGGTCTAGGTAGGAGTTTTGACTAGTAATTTGGGGTTCTAATTCCCCCACAATGAATACTGAAAATGGATTCCCAAATGCACTCAATCCAAATCGAATTTCTGAATGGAAGTAGGGGACATGTAAAGGAAATCAATATGAACTCATATGCATCACCATTCAACTTTTAATGTCTGCTATAACTCCCATAAATCAGATGCAAAAATACTAGTGATTCCCTTGGGGGAATCATAGCCAAACTCCTCCAAATGCTATGAAACTCAACAAAATAACTCCAAATGCTTATGTACTGAACATTAAACTCATATAATCCATCAATAATAGTCCATTCATCTATAAACCATCATTATTTTACTTATCCATTTGAATCTATCAACATTATATTGGTTCACAACAAGGTAGTGGGGAAATGGCACTGTGTCTTCATTGTTTAACATTTATACATGAAATATTTTGGGTATTTAGACCCGAGAGTCTTCTAAAATTTTAAATACATAAATAACAGTCCATTCATCTATAAACCATTAGTATTTTACTTATCAATTTGAATCCGTCAACATTACATTGGTTCACAACAAGATAGTGGATAAATGACACTATTTCTTCATTGATTAACATCTTTACATGAAATATTTAATTATTTAGACTTGAGAGTCTTCTTAACTTGAAATACAAAGCATTTACATCAGAACATAAAATAATGGGGCATTAGAAGCTTCCCCAAAGAGATTAATAGCTCACCCAAAGCGCAATCCCTCAACGAGCAAGAATATGTCATAAAAACTGGAAATGGTTCAGAGAAAGTGTTGCAATAGAAGGAACCACGAGCTTCCCTCTAGCTTAAACTTGTAAATAAAACTCCATTAAATCCCCATGAAATACCCGAGTTTCCTCTCCAAACACAAACTTGGATGGGAATCTTTCACCCTCGAAATTGACTAAGGAAAGAAAACTAGTCATCCACTAGCTCTCACAATTCACAAATGACAATTTCTCAAATGAAGAAAATGTCTTCTCTTGATTGATTCTTGTATTTTATAAAGATCCTTAGCCTTATAAGATTACCAATCCATCCACAAAATCAAGCCATTTCAAATTTGGGTGTGGACACAAGATTTGCCATGTGTCCTCCCTTTCCTAGCCTTCCATCTTCCCCCAATTTGATAGGAACCCATTGAGCTTCCACAACTCACATGAGTGCCCTCTTGGATGCTCTATTTCGACTTGACATGTCATATATGTCATATTTCAGCCTTTATATGTGATTTGTGTCATAGGTGTCATAGCATCTTCATCATTGTTGTCATAGAGCTAGGGAATCTAGTCCAAGTGTCTCACTAGCTCCAAAATGACTTTTCCTCTCCCATGTAAGTTACATTTCCTTCCAAATTCGACCTACGATGCATATGGCCAAGTTTATTAGCCTTCTAACTCATCCAAAAACCTTTTGGCTTCCCATGAATTCAAAATTGCAAGAGGAGGATGCCATGTGGCAAAAAATTTCTAGCTTGTGTGGGCCCCATAGTCTCCATGTGTCTCCATGATCAATTGCCACTTTGATTTTCCCTTGTATTTATTTATTTAGCTTTTTTATTAAATATTTATGCCATTCTAATGTTCAAACATCATTTATTGTCCCCCTTATTCCAAATCCCAAAGCTTCCACCCCCAACCTAGGAAAGTAGTAATTTTCCTCATTGGAAATTATTTGATTCTTAGCATCAATTTGACAAACTCTCATGAAAATGGCAAATGTGATTAGGCCATTGTGACCCAATGCAAAATTTGGGACATGACAAAAGCACCAATTGGTGGATGAAACCCCCTTGTTTGTGGGACAATGGACCCCCCTCCGCGTAGCAATTTAACTGCTACATTCTACAGAGGTGTACATACCCTACCCCCCTTTGGATTTGAACTTGTGACCTCCTAGGAGGAAGCACATGCTCTTAACCATTAGGCCCACTCCAGCTGTATTAGAGTAAGATTCATCTCTTTTATTTTTCTATTTTAGACATTACATAAAATTAATAAAATTAATAATCATAAACGTATTTACATAAATTAATAAAATTATATATATATATATATATATATATATATCATCTTAAGATTGTTTTAATTAAAATTTTATTAGGAACTTTACACAAATATTCATATATTCATTTAAAAAATTCAAGTTAAAAAATATAAGTTAAGCAAGCTTAGATTGAGTAGTTGAGAGCATTATTTGTGATATTTCTCATCTATTTTGTGCTTAAAAAAAATTATTGCGCCGAGAGGCGCTCTTGGGTAGATCTTGTAATGTTACGTAACATTGTAGCGTTACGTAATGTTGTCACGTTACGTAACGTTACATAATATTATGTCGGCTATAAAAAAAAAAAATAGAAGTAAAGTTACAATGTTATGTCGGCTAAAACAAATAGAAAATTAGAAGAAAAAAAAACAACTATATAAATAGCAAAACGTATCACAAACTACATCCAAATCCTAGCTACCTTGATCCAGCAACAGCAACAACCACTGCGAAAGCAAACAGCAACAACCACTGGGACAGCAACAATAAAACCAGGTAAGAATTTTAAATTTGATAATCGACAATCAATTCAGATATTCTTCTTGCATTCTGTGGCTGATATCCAGGTTCAAATTATTTTCATATTCATATTATTTTAATTTTAGTAGCACATAAAATCTCCAAACAACTTAACATTTCACCAATTTCTGTCACCAATTTCTTTCACCAAATGGCTCAGAGATTCTCTACACAGTTCGTGTGTGACTCGTGTGTGTCTATTCCACAGTTTATATGGACTCAGGATTTGGTTCTCAAATGGTATATATCATTCAATAAATGTCGTGAGATGGAAGAAGTCCCAGCGCGGGAGATAAGTGGCCGAAGCTTGGGTTAGCGCGGTGAAGAAAGATGCAGGCCGAAGAAAAGGCGAGGCCGCCAGGTGCATGACCGTTATAGGTATGATCTGCGATGGGTGGAGCAGTGCAGATGCGAAGGCACAACAACATGAAGGAAGATGCGGGGGGAGCAGTGCAGACACGACACAAGTTGTTGTGTTTCAAGATTGCAACTGTGTTTGCATTTTTCTTTTAAGAAATTCGAATTAGATTCTCTGCGTTGATTGCACGGTGCATGGAAACTTTCAACATTGTACTGAATATAACTC
>LPNX010826324.1:408451-431738 GCA_001517045.1 Pseudotsuga menziesii | reverse complement strand
TCAGCCCCCGTCTGACTCAGGCACCCACCACCTGTTAATGATGTCCTCCGATGAGGTCAATCTCCAGACCCGGCGGAACCAATATGGCTCCACCCCAGAGGCACCACCCGCCAATAACCCCACCAATGCTCATCCCACCGATCAGTCGTTGCGTATACCTCCACCTCCACTAGATGGAGCTCCCAAAGCACCCCGTTTCCCACTTCGCCGGATCAATAACAACCCTAATGCGCGGGCCGTGTCCAACTACAACATTGTAGACGACTTAGCCCAATCTCCCGCAGCCATGTCTGCGTTGGAAGTCTTAAATAATTGTCCTTCGCAGCGTAAGACTTTACTATCAGCCATTGGGGCTATTGATCCGCATGATTCGCAACTAATGGCATATGATTTGGACCATTCCGAACCCCGCCTACCCTCCAACTTATCGTTCCAAGTCACTGTCTCCATCCGGAATTTTGTAGTCCATCGTTGCATTATTGATGAAGGTGCATCTACATGTGTCATGCCCACCTCCATCTGGAAGAAAATGGGATCCCCCCCTCTCCAACCGTCCTCCACTGCATTGCGAGCCTATGACGGCCGTTCAGCTCAACCCCAAGGCTTGTTAACCAATGTCCCTGTTCAGCTAGCTGGTAAAATGGTCCTGATAAACATCAAGGTTATCAATGCCCAGCTCGACTACAACCTTTTACTTGGTCGTAGCTACATGTATGCTATGCGGGCCGTTGCCTCTACCGTTTTTCGCATCATGATGTTCCCTCACGAGGGACGCGTGGTCAAAGTTGACCAACTCACATCCTACGATCCCAAGGCCGCCGCCACACCTGAAAATGTTCTCCCCATGATTGAACAAACTATCTCGGGTGCCCCCAACACAGACGGTTCTTCTATAGGGCCCATGCTCCCCATAGTTGAACAACTTACTCCCGATGCCACCACCTCCTTGGTTTCTTCTGTGGGACCCGGAGTTTACTCAGACCCACCGATGACATCCATTTTTCCGTCACTCCCACCACCGTCATCCACTACGGAATTGGCTGACCTATTGACTCTGTCCCACCACACGAGAACCCCCAATAATCAACCACCATTGTTGCCTCAACCGCCTTTGGTACCAAGCCACATTGGTGCCACGCCCATACATACCATACCTTTCCTCTTCCCCCCTTCAGGAGTGGTTAGCACCCTAGTCATGGCTTCCCTTAGCCTCCCGGGTTTAACCTTAGGATTACCCGTTTGGTATCTTTCACCTCCAGTTCGCCCGCCGACACCAGATGTCGTCCTGCAACCAGTTCAACCCATAGCCACTACTAGTCGACCACCTCCCGGTGTCGCAACCACGTCAAACCCCGCGAAACCGCCTTCCGGTATCGCCACCCCGTCAACCCCCGCGAAACCATCCCCTATTCGCACCAATCCCACTGGGAGCAGAGGCCCACAACCTTACAGTGATGTCCCACCTCCTAAGACAGTCCAAAACCCCCCTGTATTCCGTGCCCCTCCCAAATGTGCACTCTGCGATGAGTTGGGCCATGCAACTCACCTATGTCCCCATTTACCAGCATTAAAGGAATACATGCAACCGCTTGACGATGACCCCACCATCCCGGTGGTACATCTAGAGTCAACCCCTACGCCTCGCGACAAGTCCCTACGCACTAACCACCCATGTGCCTTGTGCGATGTTTACGGGCATTACTCCCATCATTGTCCCGACCTCCCCGACTTCAGGCTAGCTCTCCTTGATCTGAACAACCCGGTGTTGGAGATGGAAAACCTCACCATTCGTGAGATCCTCCCCTCAGACCTGGATCCCGAGACATCCCAACTCCCCATTGTCGAGATCCATCCCCCGGAATCTTCTGCCTCAGAAGAATTCGAGAACATTTATATGTTTTCTTCCGTCACCACCCCCTCGGCAACCGATCTGACAACCCACACATTCTACAGTGATGAAGAAATTCTTGAGGCCCTCACTGCCCCAGATTATCCCTGGGTTGACATGCATCATCGTTCATACTTTCTCCCAGATGAACCACCTTCTAGCACTGCTCCCCAATTCGCAGTGGAATCCAAAGACTTCCTTCCCCCGAAGGTCGACTGGTTCAAGGACCCTATTCCTGCTCCTGACGCCTTCGAAGAAGGTAACATGGCCAATATATCACCTGTTATCCAAGTTGATCTTGCTGCCACTGGGGGCACTCCTGACCTCATCGCTTTAGGAGAATCTTGCACTGAGCAGGAGGTTGATGAGTACAAAGCTCTCTTCAAAGAATTCCGTGATGTCTTTGTTTGGTCCTATACCGAAATGCCTGGCCTCGACCCTGCTATTATAGAACACCACATCGACAAATGGCCTGATGTACCCCCCGTTCGTCAGAAACAGCGTCCCATTCATCTCTAGCTACAGTTTTGGAACCAGCACGACGAGACCTTCCCAATGGTCACTTCATTGCATCATTTTTTTGAAATTATTTTTTGACCATTTTTCGACCCCAATAGCCGTCTCGGTTTGCGTGCCACTTTGATCACCCTCCGTTTTTAGCATTTTTTATATCGCCGGATTCATTTTTCCGCGCTCGTGATGAGGCTTGAGCTCATTTCTCGCTCTCACTTGATACAATGTCAACCTGGCATACCTACACCTTGCCACCTCGACTATGCGCGCCACATCGGCCGCAGTATGATCGTTCCACACGTTTTACATGAGCCATTCACCCCTGTCATACTGCAAAGGTCTCGTTATTTTTCCGCCATCCATCCACCCTCCAAGGAGATCCATCAGTGTTCCCCCTTGCCCTCAGCTCTGATCATCATAAATGTCCCCTAATTGAACACTTCCTCCTTGCATGACCATTCACTACAGAGTCTTCTTATTTGCTTTCAGACTCCTTGAAATTGAAAGCAACCACGAGCATTAACTGTCATGGGCTCGCAAAATCCACATGACAGTGCCACTTCATTCACTACAAAGTCTTCTTATTTGCTTTCAGACTCCTTAAACATGAAAGCAACCACGAGCATTAACTGTCATGGGCTCGCAAAATCCACATGACAGTGCCATTTCAGTCCATTAGAGTCTTCTTATTTGCTTTCAGACTCCTTAAACATGAAAGCAACCACGAGCATTAACTGTCATGGGCTCGCAAAATCCACATGACAGTGCCATTCCGTCATTACAGAGTCTTCTTATTTGCTTTCAGACTCCTTAACCATGAAAGCAACCACGAGCATTAACTGTCATGGGCACGCAAAATCCACATGACAGTACCATTCCATCACTACAGAGTCTTCTTATTTGCTTTCAGACTCCTTAACCATGAAAGCAACCACGAGCATTAACTGTCATGGGCACGCAAAATCCACATGACAGTACCATTCCATCACTACAGAGTCTTCTTATTTGCTTTCAGACTCCTTAACCATGAAAGCAACCACGAGCATTAACTGTCATGGGCACGCAAAATCCACATGACAGTACCATTCCATCACTACAGAGTCTTCTTATTTGCTTTCAGACTCCTTAACCATGAAAGCAACCACGAGCATTAACTGTCATGGGCACGCAAAATCCACATGACAGTACCATTCCATCACTACAGAGTCTTCTTATTTGCTTTCAGACTCCTTAACCATGAAAGCAACCACGAGCATTAACTGTCATGGGCACGCAAAATCCACATGACAGTACCATTCCATCACTACAGAGTCTTCTTATTTGCTTTCAGACTCCTTAACCATGAAAGCAACCACGAGCATTAACTGTCATGGGCACGCAAAATCCACATGACAGTACCATTCCATCACTACAGAGTCTTCTTATTTGCTTTCAGACTCCTTAACCATGAAAGCAACCACGAGCATTAACTGTCATGGGCACGCAAAATCCACATGACAGTACCATTCCATCACTACAGAGTCTTCTTATTTGCTTTCAGACTCCTTAACCATGAAAGCAACCACGAGCATTAACTGTCATGGGCACGCAAAATCCACATGACAGTACCATTCCATCACTACAGAGTCTTCTTATTTGCTTTCAGACTCCTTAACCATGAAAGCAACCACGAGCATTAACTGTCATGGGCACGCAAAATCCACATGACAGTACCATTCCATCACTACAGAGTCTTCTTATTTGCTTTCAGACTCCTTAACCATGAAAGCAACCACGAGCATTAACTGTCATGGGCACGCAAAATCCACATGACAGTACCATTCCATCACTACAGAGTCTTCTTATTTGCTTTCAGACTCCTTAACCATGAAAGCAACCACGAGCATTAACTGTCATGGGCACGCAAAATCCACATGACAGTACCATTCCATCACTACAGAGTCTTCTTATTTGCTTTCAGACTCCTTAACCATGAAAGCAACCACGAGCATTAACTGTCATGGGCACGCAAAATCCACATGACAGTACCATTCCATCACTACAGAGTCTTCTTATTTGCTTTCAGACTCCTTAACCATGAAAGCAACCACGAGCATTAACTGTCATGGGCACGCAAAATCCACATGACAGTACCATTCCATCACTACAGAGTCTTCTTATTTGCTTTCAGACTCCTTAACCATGAAAGCAACCACGAGCATTAACTGTCATGGGCACGCAAAATCCACATGACAGTACCATTCCATCACTACAGAGTCTTCTTATTTGCTTTCAGACTCCTTAACCATGAAAGCAACCACGAGCATGAACTGTCCTGGGCTCGGAAAATCCACCGGACAGTGCCATTTCATATCCACAGTCATAAGCACCCTTACTCAGCCAAAACATCTCGTGAAACCCTAGCTTACCATCAAGCTATTTTCACCTTTGAGACCCCTTTTGGCCTATTTTCCACCATCGGAGAAGGAGAAGGAACAGCTCGGAGCTCGGAGCCACCGACATCGGACCAGCGCAACGGACTCCACCAACCTCCACATTGGAGGTAATACTAATAAAAACACCATTACACATTTCATTATTGTCCTTTACTTCCTGTCATTTACTTTCTCTGCTTTAGCTTAGTTTTTACTTTTCAGTTTACTTTTGTTTCATTGAACTGCTACTAAGGATTCCAGATTCCTTAGTAGGTGCTCATCAGCACAAGCTAGGGTGAAAACCCTAGCTACAGCTTGGCTTCTTGGAATAAAGAAGTACTTCCAAGTTCAGGATTATTCAGGAAACATGAAGGCAAGGGTTTCCATATTCAATCTGAATGGAAGAGAATCCATTTGGTTGGAACACTTCAAGCAAGTAAAGAGGATCAGTGAAAGGAGACTGAAGTGGAAACAGTTCAAGAAGTATTTCAAGTAGAAATACCTCTCTGACGGGTATTATGATGACAAGATTAAGGAGTTCCATGAGTTGAGATTGGGACAGCAAACCATGGAAGAGTATGCAAATAAATTCTTGGAGTTGTTGAGGTATGTCCGGTACATCAGAGATGAAAAAGTGAAGGTCCAACGTTTTCTGAGTGGATTTCCTCAGTCTTACAAAGATAGAATTGAGTTTTATGAACCTAGAAATCTTGAAGAAGCAATAAGGAAGGCTAAGTATTGCCATGAGCAAAGAAAAGGTAAACCTGATTACCATAAGGAATGGAAGGACAAGAAGAATGAGAAGTTTGACCAAAGAAAGAAATATTTCAAACCTCCTAACTTCAGGAATCAACAGAAGCAACCATCCCAATATGCGAGTAAGCTAGTTGTAGTGATAGGAGAAAAACCTAAGGATCCACAACAAAATAGAGGGCCACTTCAATGTTGGAAATGTGGAGGACCCTACATGCGTAGAAATTGTCCACTCGAGAATGAGAGTGCAAGGCCAACTTACAACATTCAAGAAGTAGAAAAAATGGGTCAAGTAGCAAGGGCAGACCCTAGGATCTATGTAGCACTGGAGGACCGCTAGGAAGATCACCAGTCAACGGTGGTTGAAGTTGCAAGTAAGATTGTTGAGCAATCTGCTTCTATTTTGATTGACCCTCATTCTACGCACAGTTACATTACTCCTAAAGTAGTGGATATTTGTGCTTTTAAGAAAGTAAAGCATAGGAAATCTTGGTTAGTTCAACTAGCCAAGGTACATCAGAGATGAAAAAGTGAAGGTCCAACATTTTCTGAGTAGATTGCCTCAGTCTTACAAAGATATAATTGAGTTTTATGAACCTAGAACTCTTCAAGAAGCAATAAGGAAGGCTAAGTATTGCTATGAGCAAAGCAAAGGTAAACCTGATTACCATAAGGCATGGAAGGACAAGAAGAATGAGAAGTTTGACCAAAGAAAGAAAGGTTTCAAACCTCCTAAATTCAAGAATCAGTAGAAGCAGCCATCCCAATATGCGAGTAAGCTGGTTGGAGTGATAGGAGAAAAACCTATGGATCCACAACAAAATAGAGGGCCACTTCAATGTTGGAAATGTGGAGGACCCCACATGCGCAGAAATTGTCCACTCAAGAATGAGAGTGCAAGGCCAACTTACAACATTCAAGAAGCAGAAACAGTGGGTCAAGTAGCAAGGGCAGTCCCTAGGATCTATGCAGCACTGAAGGACCGCTAGGCAGATCACCAGTCAACGGTGGTTGAAGTTGCAAGTAAGATTGTTGAGCAATCTGTTTCTATTTTGATTGAACCTGGTTCTACGCACAGTTACATTACTCCTAAAGTAGTGGATATTTGTGATTTTAAGAAAGTAAAGACTAGGAAATCTTGGTTAGATCAACTAGCCACTGGAACTAAGAGAAAGGTCAGTGAAGTGGTAGAGAAATGTCCTTTGGTCATGAATGGGTTGGTCACGTGTGTAGGTCTGAATGTTCTACTGCTTGGTTCCTATGATGTTCTCATTGGAATGGATTGGTTGGAAGCTCATAGAGTGAATCTTGACTGTTACAATAAGACTTTTGAATGCATGGATGAAGAAGGGAACCCAATAGTTGTGAAAGGAATTCCAAAGGTGATTTTGTTAAGGAATATTTCAGCAACGCAATTGAAGAAGTTCTATAGGAAGGGTTTCCAGTTGTATGCAGCCGATATTTTGGAGGCATCAGAGGATGAAACTCTGAGGTTGGAGGACTATCAGGTGTTACAGGAATTCAAAGATGTGTTTCCTGATGAGATTCCAGGGCTTCCTCCAAAGAAGGATATTGATTTCACAATTGAACTTGTGCTAGAAGCAGCACCAGTGTCCAAGACACCGTACAGAATGAGTACACCAGAGATGCTAGAATTGAAGATGCAACTACAAGAGTTGTTGGAAAAGAAGTATATCTGGCAGAGTGTGTCTCCTTGGGGAGCACTAGTTCTGTTTGTAAAGAATAAAGATGGTACACTCAGATTGTGTATTGATTACATACAATTGAACAAGGTTACTGTGAAGAATAAATATCCTTTTCCTAGGATTGATGACCTATTTGATCAAGTGATAGGAGAAAAGGTATTTTCCAAGATTGACTTCAGGTCTGGTTACCATCAGGTGAGAATCAAGGATGAAGAAATTCATAAGACAACCTCCAGGACAAGGTATGGATATTATGAGTTTGTAGTGGTACTATTTGGTCTCACAAATGCACCAGCTACATTTATGTGCCTTATGAATAGTGTCTTCAACAGATATTTGGACAAGTTTGTTCCTTTTTTCCTTGATGAAATTCTTGTTTATTCTAAGAATGAGAAAGAGCATGAAAAGCATTTGAGATTGACATTGAAATTGCTCAGGGAGCACCAGTTGTATGCAAAACTGAGCAAGTGTGACTTCTATAGAGATAGAATTTAGTATTTGGGTCACATTATCTCTGAGGAGGGTATATCTGTGGACCCTGAAAAGCTTGAAGCCATTATGAATTGGCCTACTCCAAGAAATGTGACGGATGTAAGATCTTTTATGGGACTTGCACGATACTACAAGAGATTCATTGAAGGATTTTCCAAAGTTGCACATGCCATCACTTCTTTGCAAAAGAAGGGAATAAAGTTCAAATGGACATCGAGGTGTGAAGAAAGTTTCCAGCGGTTGAAGAATCTTCTCACTAGTGCACCCATATTGAAAGTTGCAGACCCAGAGAAATATTTTGTGGTGTATTTCGATGCATGCAGAGAAGGGCTTGGAGGATTCCTTATGCAGGACAACCACGTAATATGTTATTAGTCGAGAAAGCTGAAGGAGCATGAGAAGAACTCTGCCACTCATGATCTAGAGCTTGCAACCATAGTACATTCCCTCAAGATGTTGAGACATTACTTGATGGGTAGAAGGTTTGAGCTCAGGATAGACCATTATGGTCTGAAGTATTTGTTTGATCAGCCTACTCTTAATGCTAGGCAAGCGAGATGGCTGGAATTTTTATGTGAGTTCGATTTTGAAATCAAGCACATAAAGGGAAAAGAGAATAAGGTAGCTGATGCACTCAGCAGGAAGGTGCAGGAAATGCATGTGGCATCCCTTAGTATTTGCCAATCAGATTTGAGGGAGCAGATTGTTAGTCATGCTGTTGGAGATGAATTGTATGAGCGGGTAAAAGAAAAATTGGAGCAACAAAGTCTTGAGAAGAGGTATGAGGGATATAAATTTGAGGAAGATGGACTTCTTACTTATAGAGGAAGAATTTAAATTCCAAATGTAGCAGATTTGAGGAGAGTTGTTATGGATGAAATCCATCAAGCTCCGTATTCCAGTCACCCAGGATACCAAAAGACAATTGCTACAGCCAGAAAGCAGTACTTCTGGCCAGGAATGAAAAAGGACATGGATGAATACATTTTCAGGTGCACGATATGTCAACAGGTAAAGGTTGAGCATCAACATCCAGTAGGCTTGTTGCAGCCTTTGCCAGTTTCAGAATGGAAAAGGGAAGTTATTTCCATGGATTTTATTACAGCATTGTCGATGACTTGTAGGCAACATGATTCCATCATGGTTGTGGTAGACAAGTTGACAAAGGAAGCACATTTTATACCGGTGAAGTCTACGCATAAGACTAATGACATTGCAAAGATCTTCATGAAGGATATTTTCAAATTGCATGGATTGCCTAAGGCAATAGTCTATGATAGAGATGTCAAGATCACTTCCAATTTTTGGAAGGGGTTATTTGCAGATTTGGGTACAAAGCTAAACTTCAGCACTACATCGCATCCTCAAACAGATGGGAAGACTGAGAAAGTTAATCAGGCGCTCGAGGACATGCTTCGCATGTACATGATGGACAAACCAACCAAGTGGGAACATTACTTACACTTGGTAGAGTTTGCTTACAACAATGGACAGCAGACATCTTTAGGGATGAGTCCGTATGAAGATTTGTATGGAAGAAGGTGTAGGACACCAGTGACTTGGGATAACCCAGTGAACAGGGTTGTGCTTGGGCCAGAATTGCTCAAGGAAATGGAGCAAGAGGTCGTAAAGATTAGGCAAAATCTGAATTCAACATAGGACAGAAAAAAAAGCTATGCAGATAAGCATAGGGTGAACAGGGAGTTCAGAGTTGGGGATCATGTTTACCTCAGAGTGAGGGAAAAGAAGAGTTCCTTGAAGCTTGGAAGTTGTGCCAAGCTGTCACCTAGATATTGTGGGCTGTTTGAAGTGCTTGAAAGAATAGGGCTAGTTGCGTATAGACTTGCATTGCCTACTAGCACTAGAGCTCATAATGTTTTTCATGTTTCTTTTCTTAAGAGATATGTACATGATCTTAACCATGTGATAAATTGGGATGTGATTCAGGTGAAACCCGAGGGAGAGTTCCGAACCGAGCCAATGCGCATCCTCGACAGGAAGGACACAATGCTCCGGAACCGAGCCAAAGGGCAGGTAAAAGTGCAATGGGAGCATTAAGGTCCTGAAGAGGCGTGGGAGCTGGAAGATTCCATGTGATTGGCACATCCATTTTTGTTCAATTTTGTGGAACACTGACGCGGTACCAGTGCAGCATTTTTGTTCAAATTTTGTAAAGCAATGAGGACAGTGCTATTGAAGGGGGAGGGGAATGTAACACCCTGGTTTTGACCCCGTTTGCATTAAATGTATGTGATGTATATATTGTAATGAATCGTGGTGTGGAGCTAAAGGCAAAGGCCCCACCATCGATTTGGTTTTGTTATGATTAGGCGATTGGAATCGTTGCCTATGGTATATCGCGAGATATGACACATATTAATTTTGGCATCATGTAAATATGCATTTTTTTTAATTAAATGAAACCCAACCAGCTATGTCACCGCAACCATATTGAAAAGGGAATGATTTTCCTAAGGATAGGGGGGAAATTGTTAAACCTTGAACCAATGGGAAAAAAAACCATGTGTCAACCACTCATTTAAAACTGCTGATGTTAGTTGAGGGCAGTTATTGCTGGGAAGTGGTGGGTGGCAGGATTGTCAGTCCTTTCCCACACATCCACTCCACCAGCAAACTTTCCATCTTCACGTAGGCAGGAAAACCAAGATGGGATTCATTGCATTCTTGCTCATCCTCATGCGTCGATTGGGATTTGCTATCATTTTCCTCATGCAGGGAGACAACTGCCATACTCCATTGTCTTGCTCATTCTCATGCACAAGATTCTTCCTGATTTTTACTCACACAGCAAGCTAGGAGCCATGTTCTGTCACCCACGATTTCCCTGTGAAGGGCCATTCACATTTTTCTGCTATGTGTATGTTTTCCTTACCGATGTGTGGCCTGTGTATATGTTTTTCCCCTGCCCAGCTGAGAACCTGGCTTTCCTCTTCCATCTTCAGACTATGTAATTTTCCTCAGTGGCTTCATTGTTGAGAACGAGCTCTTGTTTTCCCACGTTGGTTGGCTGTGTCTACCTTTACATTTTGGGGCTACTATAGGTTGTTTTGGAGTCGTTTTGGCCATGATAGGGCCAAGAACGGCTCAGGAATTGTTTTCCCTATCCAAGATGTGAATCGCTTGTTTTCCTGCATGTATGCAGTGGTTGGTCTTCGAACTATGTTGGAGTAGGGATGAGGGCTTGGTTTCCTTGATAAACCTGGTGCATTTGGGAACCACATAGAAAGAGCTAGAGGGTTGGCTTTCTTCTCCACAACCCCTGAATAGCACTGGAAGGGAAGTTAGGGCCTGAGGGACTGTATAATAGAGAAGGGACAAATTCCTTGTGTTGGGTGTGTGTAGGTGTCTTAGAAGTCAGGCTATCTCTAGTGTAGGTGTCCCTAGCTCTGTAATGAGCTCACCAGCTTAGCATTTAGCCTTTCCAAGCTTCTGGATGGCCTAATAAACCCAACTGTGTTGGCTTGGATGTGTTTTGTGTATCCTTGACTATGTGTAAGCCTGCTTGTTCCTTATTCCTTGGGGAATAATGCCGAACTCGGGGGTGGCAGTGTTGCTGAGAGATTAAGGACCACACTGGCCTATGGTTGGGTGGAACGTTGCAGCAATATAGCTGGTTGTGGGATGAGTTCTTTATAATATAAGTAACCTTGTCTATTTTACTTCTGCAATTATATTACTGTTAATAAATTATGATGAACATGTCGAATGAATGAATGTATGTTTGCTTCTACTGTGTATGATAAATAATTATGTATCTGTGCATCTTCTACTTCAATGCATTTTATTCAATTTTTATGAATGCACATGTTCATGGGGCGGGTTGCCTGGATCGTAAATAGCATGGTAGCATCCTCTTTGCCGGTCGAAGGGTCAGGGACGTTACATTGTGGTATCAGAGCTCATGTTGCAGCATGGGCCTGAATGGACAACGAATATGCAGTGACAGAGGTAGGATTTCCTTCTGCCTAGCAGAGATCAAAAGTTTATGATAGAAAATTTCTTGAAAATTTTGTTGAAAATTTGTCTAAGTGCCTGAACCTTTGGCCCATCGGAAGACTAAGTGGGAAGCTCCTCTGATGTAGTGGAGAGCTAGATGGAAGATCACCTAAGGGAGGAAGCAATGTGTGAATTTTCTCTAAGTGATCGTCGGTCGTCGGCAAAAGTTAGTGGAAGCTGGAGCCGCAGTTTCGGTGGAGAACAGCCGAAGACCACCGAAACGCCGACCCTTTATAGTTGAAATACCATCTGAAAAAGGCCATTGACAATCGACGATGGTTAGCTATTTGATTGGCAGAATTTTTTTGTTTGTGCGTCTGCCATTACGGCTGTTTAGTGGACCATCCACCCAATGGACAGTTGTTCCGACCGCCGATGTCGCAGTGATTAGTGCTTCCGACCGTCGATGTCGCAGTGATTAGTGCTTCCGATAGTCGATCGGAAAAATTATAGTGGATCAAACCATCAATCAAAAAATGTTAAAGGTTTCTGAACCCACCGTTGCGGCCACCTAAGAGACTCTCCATCTGATGGACAAGGCATCCGACCGTCGATGCCGTAATAATCAGTGCTTCCAATTTTCGATATGCCACCATCGAAAAAACTTAGTTGTTGAAGTCATCGACACGGTGGACCCGTTCAGTTTTGAGTCACCGAAACATAGTGGTCAATTGCTTTGATCCGCCAACAGGGTTATGTTCGTGGAAAACATAGAGAGTTCGTTGGCCGTCGTTGTGGAAGCCTAGAGAACTAGCCACCCAATGAACAGTCGTTGGCATCATCGATAAATCCCGAAAGCCTAGACAGTTATAGATCTGACACGCCAGAGAAGAATAGATGAATAGACCGCCGATGAGCAGCGGAGAAAACTAGAATTTTTGGCCGCCGAAACACCTAAATGATAGTTGGGATGAGACCCGATTTTATACAAAAAAAAAATTGGGTTCTTCATGCGGGGATTTCTCAGCGATTTTCAAGCAGTTTTTCAACTATTTTTCAGTGGGTTTTAAGCAGATTGTCAGTGGATTATAGGGGCCACAAGGGGGAAAATCCCTTGACCCCCATCGTCCCCCTGAGACAGTCATCCTTTGATGAAGAAAATTTTGTGTTTGGGAAAAAATGTCATTTTATGATTTTTCCAGGAGCAGGTAAGTAATTTTGATTTGTGTAAATGTTATGCAGGTAACGGTTGTGTTCCTAACACATTTGCAGAGTCATAGACACCTTCAAGAGTAGTATCCCAGATAGTAAAGTTTGGTAAGTAAGTGGTGTTTCAGTCATGAGAACCCATGACGGATATGATGCTCGTGATTCTTATGAGCGTGCAAGAGATGCCATGGGAGAAAATGTCCGTAACGAAAATGATGACATTGAGTCTAATGGAAGGAGATTCCAAGAGACACCGTCAGATGTTGTAGCCACCATGAGAAGCTTGATCAAAGCCCAGGAAGAGTAGCATCAGTTGAATGCTGCTATGTTTCAGAGTTTGATAGACTTGCAAATAAAGAAAGACTCTGGGAAGGGTACAACAAGACCAAAGGGCAGCAAGAGCAGTACTAGGAGAAGGAGAAGGACTTATAGTGGATCATCTAACTCTGAAGAATCCAAAGGGGATTCAAGCTCTTCTTCTCGTAAAAGAAAAATAAAAAGACACCATAGGGATTGCTCTCGGGATGAATTTAGGAAGGCCAAACCTCCTACATTTGATGGTGAGGTAAAGACTGGACAAGAGGCTGAAGCTTGGCTTCTTGGAATAAAGAAGTACTTCCAAGTTTAGGATTATTCAGAAAACATGAAGGCAAGGGTTTCCATATTCAATCTGAATGGAAGAGCATCAATTTCGTGGGAACAATTCAAGCAAGTAAAGAGGATCAACGAAAGGAGATTGAAGTGGAAACAGTTCAAGAAGTGTTTCAAGCAGAAATACCTCTGTGACAGGTATTATGATGACAAGATTAAGGAGTTCCATGAGCTGAGATTGGGAAAGAAAACCATGTAAGAGTATGTAAATAAATTCTTGGAGCTATTGAGGTATGTCCGATACATCAGAGATGAAAAAGTGAAGGTCCAGCGTTTTCTGAGTGGATTACCTCAGTCTTACAAAGATAGAATTGAGTTTTATGAACCTAGAACTCTTGAAGAAGCAATAAGGAAGGATAAGTATTGCTATGAGTAAAGAAAAGGTAAGCCTGATTACCATAAGGAATGGAAGGACAAGAAGAATGAGAAGTTTGACCAAAGAAAGAAAGGTTTCAAACCTCCCAACTTCAGGAATCAGCAGAAGCAGCCATCCCAAGTTACGAGTAAGCCAGTTGGAGTGATAGGAGAAAAACCTAAGGATCCACAACAAAATAGAGGGCCACTTCAATGTTGGAAATGTGGAGGACCCCACATGCACAGAAATTGTCCACTCGAGAATGAGAGTGCAAGGCCAACTTACAACATTCAAGAAGCAGAAACAGTGGGTCAAGTAGCAAGGGAAGTCCCTAGGATCTATGCAGCACTGGAGGACAGCCAGGAAGATCACCAGTCAACGATGGTTGAAGTTGCAAGTAAGATTGTTGAGCAATCTGTTTCTATTTTGATTGACCCTGGTTCTACGCACAGTTACATTACTACTAAAGTAGTGGATATTTCTACTTGTAAGAAAGTAAAGCATAGGAAATCTTGGCTAGTTTAGCTAACCACTGGAACTAAGAGAAAGGTCAGTGAAGTGGTAGATAAATGTCCTTTGGTCATGAATGGGTTGGTCACGTGTGTAGATCTGAATGTTCTACCACTTGGTTCCTATGATGTTCTCATTGGAATGTATTGGTTGGAAGCTCACAGAGCGAAGCTTGACTGTTACAATAAGACTTTCGAATGCATGGATGAAGAAGGGAACCCAGTAGTTGTGAAAGGCATTCCAAAGGTGATTTCAGTAAGGTATATTTCAGCAATGCAATTGAAGAAGTTCTGTAGGAAGGGTTGCTAGTTGTATGCAGCCCATATTTTGGAGGCATCAGAGGATGAAACTTCGAGGTTGGAGGACTATCAGGTGTTACAGGAACTCAAAGATGTGTTTCCTGATGAGATTATAGGGCTTCCTCCAAAGAAGGATATTGATTTCACAATTGAACTTGTGCTAGGAGAAACACCAGTGTCTAAGACACCCTACAGGATGAGTACACCGGAGATTCTAGAATTGAAGATGCAACTGCAAGAGTTGTTGGAAAAGAAGTATATCTGGCCGAGTGTGTCTCGTTGGGGAGCGCACCAGTTCTGTTTATAAAGAAGAAAGGTGGTACACTCAGATTGTGTATTGATTACAGACAATTGAACAAGGTTACTGTGAAGAATAAATATCATTTGCCTAGGATTGATGACCTCTTTGATCAAATGAGAGGAGCAAAGGTATTTTCCAAGATTGACTTGAGGTCTCGTTACCATCAGGTGAGAATCAAGGATGAAGACATTCATAAGACAACCTCTAGGACAAGGTATGGATATTATGAGTTTGTAGTGGTACCATTTGGTCTCAGAAATGCACCAGCTACATTTATGTGCCTTATGAATAGTGTCTTCAACAGATATTTGGACAATTTTGTTCTTGTTTTCCTTGATGAAATTCTTGTTTATTCTAAGAATGAGAAAGAGCATGAAGAGCATTTGAGATTGACATTGCAATTGCTCAGGGAGCACCAATTGTATGCAAAACTCAGCAAGTGTGACTTCTATAGAGATAGAATTCAGTATTTGGGTCACATTATCTCTAAGGAGGGTATATCTGTGGACCCTGAAAATATTGAAGTCGTTATGAATTGGCCTACTCCAAGAAATGTGATGGATGTAAGATCTTTTATGGGACTTGTAGGATACTACAGGAGATTCATTGAAGGATTTTCCAAAGTTGCACATGCCATCACTTATTTGCAAAAGAAGGTGTTAAGTCATGAACTTTCTTTCTCCAGTTGTATAGTTCGCTTGTGATTTTTATTTTAAGTTTGCTCATTTGCTTACTTTAGAAAATTTTTGGTTTTAAGTGAAATTTTGATTTTTTTGCTTTAGGTTTTCATTAGGTTTGTTCTTCTTATGGTTTTGAAGGGTTCTATAGGACATTATGTGGATTAATTGGTTCACTAATAACACCATGATCAAAGTTTAACACAAAAACTCATTCAAAATGGAATTAATGACTAAAAAAGCACCAAATTTGGTTTTAAATTATTCTTGTAGCGCAACGGCCAAAATCTTACACTACGGCGCTACAAGAATATCGCGGGCGCTAAAATCGCCGATTTTTAAGTCAAATTATCTCATGATTTTGATGTCTGGATGACTAATCACATGTGTAAAGGGTTTTGATACGTGTTTCATCAGAAATTATCATGCAAACAGGTGTGGTCTGTGACTTGAAGGAGATCGTGGCGATCAGCAGTTAAAGTTGGACGAATGATGATAGATCAAGGAACGAGCCTAGATTGATGGGAAATAAGTTCTCCACATATGCATTACGAATCTGTACGCAAAGTGGAGTGAAGACATCTACTTAAAATCTGGAATTTGCAGTTACAGAGGAAAATTAGGGTTTTCTCGTCGTGCTAGTTGGAAGCTAATTGAAGACCTGAAGACACATGGGCACTGTAATTCAACAGTCAGATACTCCAAGGATTAATTGTAAACGTTCGCAACCGGACGGGAATGAGGTATTCCGCGTAAAATTGATCGTGGCTTCCAAATTGGGGTTTTTTTTATTAATGCTGGTTATGTTAAAAATGATTAAAGAAAGCCTTAATTAATGTTGTTAACAAGCTCTCAGTGATCAAATATCAGTCTGAAAGTTCTTAGATATTTTGGCAAGTGATAAATGGAAAAATAGCAGTTACATTGAACCAATTTTCCTGTCAAGACAAGCCGATATGGTAGGGTGCAGATCTGTATTGTTTATGGCAACCATAGTTCATAGATTTATTTGTTACCTATAACCAATGCAATGAATTAGCTAAGCACGTCGATTGCATGAAAACATTATTTGAATATGTTCAGAGGCTGATTAGTTTTGGGTTGAAGGAAAGTTGAAGCAGAAAGTTAGCATACATAAGATTATTCTCATATCATCTTGTTCCCTAGTTGAACAATAACAATATGAATCTAAGAAGCAAGCAACTGAGAGCACTAATGCAGAATCCCTATTGCAAAGAGATAGCTCATTAGTGACATTAAAAGGAGCCAAGGGTGCTATTTGTGCAAAAACACAACACACAAATGTTTCCATGAATTCTAGAGATGGTCTGTCATCGAAATGAATATATTGGATGTGAGTTTAGTTCAGTAATAGTCTGGTTACAGATTTTTGACACTCTGTTAACCTAAATTACCCAGCCTGGTGCAAATTTTTTCCTGCATTGTTAATACAAACAGACCGTTAAAAAAAACTAAGAGAAAACAGCCAAGGAGAAGCAAAGAAAGATGACTATCAAAAGTATAGGAGCTTGAGGGAAAAAGGGATGTTAGGTCATTAACAGGGCTTTAAAATTACACAAAATTCAGCCATTTGGAAAGCAAATGAAGAAAAGTGGGAAGACCAATAGAGCTGAGCCTACTGAGGTAAATTGGATTGATTAGTTTCCAGGTTGTGCAGAGCTTTTTGAAAATGTTGGATGGTTGGTTTTCTTTAAGAAGATTAATGACTATAACACCGAGGTCTCCCATAGATTCCCAATGTTATAACCAAGACATGGTATCATTTGATACCCTGAATTTTAAGTTGACTGTGGAGTTGGTGGTTGAAGCTATAGGAGTCAAAAATGAAGGTGAGTTATGGTTCAAAAAGCTGCCTTTTACCTTCAATGCTCAGAGGTATCTTTTACCTGGTATTATTCCAGACTGGAGAAAAGGAGTGCTCATTTAGAATGTCAGAGCAGAATGGGTGGAGCCCATAAAAATCCTACAAAGCTACATTACCTGTGAAGGGAGGTATGCTTTTGTATTCAAATATCATTTCAGGTTCTTATAGCACCTAGCTGGTGAATCAAGGATGAGTCTCCCATTCTTCTTGTTGAATAGTTTGCAGAAGATGTCAAGCAAGATTAAAGAGCATCATGATCACACTTCACAGTCCATTTTCCATCATGGATTGATCAATCTCATTATCAACACTGCTATACAAAAAGAAGGAAAAACATGGGACTATTTCCTTTTTTGGTCTGGGTTCCAGATTAAGCAAGAAGAATAGCATACCAAAAAGCATGTGGACCAAGGACAAACCCGAATTAGAAAATTAGGGTTAAAATTCAAGTCTGAAGATAAAAAAGATGTGAAGATTGAGGAAATGACAGAATCTGCAAAGGGAGAGGTTGAATCTCAACAGCCTTCAATTGACAGTAAGGGAAATGGTTTGCTGGTTATTGAAAAAGAAACTCAGTCTGTGCAAATTACAGCACCAACTGAGGCACTTATAGATAAAAAACCAATTCTTGTCACATAGAAGCTTGCAGTAAAAGAAGAAGATGCTAAGGTCCAACCAAGAAGCCCAATCACTATTTTATCTGAATATGAAGGATATTTGCTAGAAGGAGATGAGTTGACAGTCCATACTGAGTCTAGGGTTGACATACACAAAGAATGCTACAATCAAGAGGATAAAACAGAAAGGCCAAAGAAAAACAAGATCAAGGTAAAAGCTATGGAGTTTGCCACAGTTAGACATCAAGGAAGAACGTTGAAGATGCTGGGAGAGCTTGCCCCAGGTTGGAGGCCTAAGACAAGACCTAAAAATAAATTAAGGCTGAATATGAAAAAGCTGCTAAACCCTAGGCTAAACATAAAAGAAGTAACCATGCTTGATACTTCTTCTTCAAACGAAAAGATAGAGTCTAGAAAAGGTGATTGCAAAGGAAATAAAGCATTAAAGTTAGCAAAAGAGTCCAGTCTCACCGAGACTAAGCTATCTACTATATTTTTGGAATTAAGAGGTGAAATTTTGAAGGAACGACAGAGAAAGGAAACTAAAGTTTCTTATTTTGAAGACAAGCCTTTGATTGATGAAATTGCACCAACTGGAACAATTAATCAGGAAAACCCTACTGGTCATGGTGTATCTTCAGAGCTGCAACCAGAGGATGAAGACATTTTCAGAAATTTAAATATCCCATGGCTGCCTAGTGAGCTACAGGATACCACAATAGGGAAGGATTTTGACTCAGAAAAGGAGAACCTGCAAAGAACCATAAAACAATATAAGCACCAAATGGAGTACATGCAAGAAACCAATTATGGTTTGATCCTAGCTAACAGAAGACTCGGGGAGGACTTGCAAGAAGTAAATGATCATTATCAAGAGCTCACTGCAGTCTCTAAGGAGGCCCTTAAAAGGAAGAGAAACACAGATTTACAATGTGCAGAATTAAAGCAGACTGTCAGTGGCTTACAGCAGCAGAATGAAGAACTTTCAAGAAGGATAGCTGATATGGAAGCTGAACAGAAAAGAGCCAGGAAGAAGGCCCAGGCTTTGGATGGAATAGCCTTATTGGCAGAAGCTGCCAAAGACCTTTGAGTATTATTAGTTAGGCAGTTACTTGTTATGTTTTTTGAGAAACACTTTATTTTGTAAATTGTAAATTTTTGATATTATCCCATCGATGAGTAGGTTAGAAACAGTTAGGGTTTAAACCCTAACTGAATTTTTGAAAAACAATATTTAGGAAGAGGAGAAAGAGAACAAAGGGTTCGATTTTTGGATGGATTAAGGAGGTCTTTTGGACTTATTGATAAGCTAAGTACTTAAACTCTCATGTGTATTTGATGAACAAAATTATGAAATATATGATCCATATTACCCTTCAGTATGTCACTTTGGCTTCATTTTTAGCTTGCTTAGCTGCATGATTGATAAATTCATTACTGGTTTATGGTTTCTTTGCTTGTAATGCTTGTCAGTTGTGAATGAACTTCAAGATTATATTCTGTTGTTACATGGTGATTCTATTATGCATCTCTGTTCTTATTTATTTATGATATAGTTCCTGCTTGGCTTATGAATGTATTCCCTTCGGTCACCAAAATTTATAACCAAGAAAACCTTTCAAAAACCCTAAAACCTAGTTTTGTTTGATTGAATTTTTAAGATTGTGTTGGCTTGTTTCTTTGTGGATTGGAAACAATTTCTGGCACAAACATATTTGGCGCTGTTGCCAGGGAACGAAGTTGAAGAAATTTTTTTCCCTGGGATACTTATCATTTTACTGGTTTTAGGAGGTGAACTTAAACTAGCACATATTTAAGGCTACATTTCACCAAAGTTTGACACAGTGGCTACTAGAGGGGTTGGAACTAGGAACAGACCTACTTCACCATTGCAGTTGGGTGTTGCAGACCCTGAATAGATATTAAAGACAGCAAGGAAAATGAGAAGGTCTCATTCTTTACCAGCCCTGTGTGACCCTGACCAGTTGGGTGGCTCATCACATTGAGCTGTGCTAAGAAAAGAAGAAGCTTCACCTTGGTTAAATCCTATTATTCCTGATAGTAGTTTCCATTTTTTTACTAATCCTCAATCCTTCAGAAAAGCCAAAACTGCCTCTCCTGGTAAGATACCTCTTTTTCAACTGAAATTAGGTAAAAATCCCTTTCAGCCCAGTTCCATTCAAAACTCTTCATCACCAAAGTCAGTCAGTCCAAAAATGGTAGCCCAAAATCAGCCCATAGACATGATGGACCGAATGGTTGCAGCCAGATATGCACCATTGGTTTTGCCTCAACCCTTAAATGCACTGCCTGGAGGTGACTATCAAAAATATCTGCCTAGGTTTAATGGACAGGGGGAAACTACAGCTCAAGAACACTGGGAAGCTTTCCTTAGTTATGATAATAACCAAAGCATTGAAGCCAAGGATGTATGGATGAGAATGTTCGTACAGAGCCTAGATGGGAATGTAAGGAAATGGTTCAGAGAGTTTCCTGCTAACTCAATCACTATCATTGAAGAACTCCGTGATCTCTTCATGAGACAATGGGGTGACACCAAAGACCATACATACTACATAACTAAGTTTGGAGCCCTGAGGAGGAAAAAGGTGTTGGAATATATTAAACCCACTCACAACTTAGGATAAAATAATTAATCATTATTTGATTAATTATTCACCCAATAGCTTAATTAGTTGGCATCCACTTGCACCTTAAAGTCAATACATGCCATATATATCCTAGGAATGATTTATTTCTGATTCTGGGTTGATCCATAATTAGTATACAAGACTTTACAGCAGATTTTTCTTTTTCTGCTTTTTCCTTCTTTTCTATGGATAAGATAAAAGCTAGTCAACTAGGAAACTGGGAGCTTTTGTTTCCAACCCATACTCCATTAGTTTTTCTCCATTTTCTAGGATTAGCATGTTATTTCCATCTCCTTGACAACTCACTCATGCTTTTTCCAATTCGTGAGGTCCTTGATAGATTTAGCAAGTGCTTTATCCACCTATGGGGGTTTGCTATATTTTGGTAAGTCAGCCTTTTTGAGCTTTATGAGTTGTTTTCATACAATTCGACTTTCCCATGAGGGAAGCACTATTTATGTACACTATTAGTCATAATTATTCAATGGAAGGATACACCCAATATTCATCTCTTCATTCATGTGATTCAGTCTCTTTTCTTCTCTCAATTTTTTCTGTGTATGCTTGTGAGAATTCTTACTAGCAAGATCTATTTCCTGTGCATATTCTTAGCATAATTGCACATAGCATTGATCTATTATTTCTACATGGTATCAGAGCTACAAGGTTGATCAAGTTCTACAGATTTGAGGAGCGCATCCAGTCTCCTATCCCTCTCTGAAGAAGAGCTTGTCTAGCTTACAAGATTTTCTCCTAGTTTGTTTTGCAGGTTGCAGAGAGTATCTCTTAGAGCATATCAACAAATTCAATATGGATTCAAAAGTTCCTCTACTATCTCCTTTCAACTATGCTTATTGGAATCCAAAGATGAGTGCATACTTGAAGAGGCAATGTCTCTTTGATGTCTCCATTGGTGCATTGAGTGAACCTGAGTCTTATGAAGAGAAGATTGATTGGATAAATAATTGTGATAGATCTTATGGAATTATTTGTTTGGGAATGTCTCCAAATATATATCATCTCATAGATTCTGCTGAATTTCCATTTGAGCTTTGGAAAATTTTGGACAAAGCTTTTGGTTTCCAGGAAATTGAAGATGAAGCATGGAGAGAACCTAGCATCTCCTCTTGTTCTCTTTCTAAAGATTTCTTGGCCTCTACATTCTTTGATGAAGAATTTTCTCATACAGTTCATGTTGCTACTACCCTCTTTCATTCGAATGCTTTCTCATTCAATGAAGAAGCAAATATTGAAGAGCCATCTTTTTCTATGTCTCTTGAAGGTGATTTTTCTTCTTGTGATACTATTGATGAAAAAGAAGTAACATATGGAGCTTCTGCTGATATTGATTATGATCCTATAACCCATTCATTGTTATCTCAATCTCCTATCTTAGATGCTGAGATCTATGTGCCAGATTCTTTACACCTCTTGTATACCTCTCTCATTGATGGTGCACAACTCAGTGACTTACATGATGTTTGCTTAGCCACATCAAGCCTTATCTATGTCATACCACTTACCTTACTTGATCTCATGTGCTTCAGCATATCCTCCTTTTTTCTTGGCATCAATACTCAGAGCCTTCTTGAATATTGTGAACATCTCATTCTTTCCTCCTTTGATACAGAGGATTCATTACCAGTGTATTCCCATGAGTCTATTGATATGCTTATATGTGATCCTTTGGATTCTTATTTAGAAGCATATTTGCAGGTTGATACACATATAATACCACCATCCATACCATCTACCATACCTCTGAATAATTCAAAGACTATACAAATCCCAAGATCACCAGTTGATTCCTCATTGGTTTCTTATGCAGTGATATTTATCTTACATGGTTTGAAGTCTTTCCTATCTTTCATTGGCTGGTTATCCATGTCCTTAGTCATATTTGGACTGATATTAAACATGTTTGGATCCGTTCTAAACACTTATTGTTCAGATCTTAAGCCCATCCATCATTCAGATTTTTACACCTATCAGTTTTCCCCAGTTGCTCATAAATTTCCTAGTCTAGCCCTATATCCTCATGGAGCCATTGAACCCTTTGTCCTTGCTGTTCCATATGTTAATATTTCTGATATATCAGAGTTTTATCAGCCTCATATCAGATCTATATAGGTGCTACATCAGATTGGAATACTGACATGTGATTCACATCACAATTTTGCAGCTATTCAGGGAATTGGGTGTGAAATAAATTGCCTTATTTTTTGTACTCTTTGGGAAGGAGTATGCACAGATCTCTTTTCCATTTTAGATTATGTTTGCAGATTAGAGTTTGACAGTAGAAACAAGCATTCAGATAATGCTCCTACTTCATCAGTTGATGAAATACAAGGAGTCTCTCCTCTTCCTTCTTGCAGGTTCTACACTCCAGTGCATGATCATGGAGTCCAT
>LPNX010826324.1:390266-408212 GCA_001517045.1 Pseudotsuga menziesii | reverse complement strand
AGGAAACTGGGAGCTTTTGTTTCCAACCCATCCTCCATTAGTTTTTCTCCATTTTCTAGGATTATAATGTTATTTCCATCTCCTTGACAACTCACTCATGATTTTTCCAACTCATGAGGTCCTTGATAGATTTAGAAAGTGCTTTATCCACCTATCGGGGTTTGCTATATTTTGGTAAGTCAGCCTTTTTGAGCTTTATGAGTTGTTTCCATACAATTCTACTTTCCCATGAGGGAAGAAATATTTATGTACACTATTATTCATAATTATTCAATGGAAGGATACACACCAATATTTATCTCTTCATTCATGTGATTCTGTCTCTTTTCTTCTCTCAATTTTTTCTGTGTATGCTTGTGAGAATTCTTAGTAGCAAGATCTATTTCCTGTGCTTCTTCTTAGCATCATTGCACATAGCATTGATCTATTATTTATACAAAAGGATGAAACTATTGCAGACTTTTCAAAGAGGTTTAACAAGATGTACAGTAGAATTCCTGCAGAAATAAAGCCTACTGAAACTTTTGCTAAACTTACATATGCAAATGCTTTTGATCATGAATTTTCCTTACTACTGAGAGAAAGGAGGCCTATTTCTTTATTGAATATGCAGGATGCAGCCTTGGAGGTAGAGTCTAATATAATGGTTTCAAATATATTGAAGAAGGAAACAACTCAGCAACTTTATGATAGAAAAGGAAAGAAGGAAGCAGCTTCAGGAAGTTCTGCTTCTCATTCTGCTGAATGGAAAATTGATGAAATGGCTAAGTTGGTGAAGGTTCTGACTACAAAATTGAACAAATTAGAGCTTGATAAAAATTCCAGAAAGCCTTCTCCAGGAGGGGAACGAAATCCTAATAATCAGAATCAGTTCAGAAGGCAATTTGCTCCCCATTCCATGCCTAGAGAACGTAGGAATAATGATATTCAGCGGGAAAGGAGAGAAAATGAGGACCAAAGAGTGCCACCACCTCTTCAGAACAATGTTGCTGATGAGGAAGAGGTTGAAGATGAGCTGATCTTTGAAGATACTGACCAATATATGAATCATTTTGGAGAAGGATTGGCTGGGGGTTTTGTCATTGAAGAAGAGTTTCTAAATGCAGAATGTTATGATGCTGACATGTTCGAAACAGAAGATGATATAGGTCTGGAAAAGACTGCTGTAACTGCTGATGTCTATCAAAATGAACTCAATAAGACTGTGAATCTGAGGTCAGGCCCAAAATAGGTGGTACAAGTCCTGAAAAAGAAGGCAAATTCCCATGCTAAGCAGTCATCTGATCCAGTGACAGAGAAAAAACAAGTTTCAGAAAAACAAAAGAAGAACACAGAGGTTGAAGAGGTAAATAAAACTGTCCATAATTTTAGTTTGGAGAATGAATTAGGGAAGTTAAAGGTTCCTGTACCTTTAACTGAATTGATGAGAAATCCTTCATATAAAGAGATAGTTCTTAAGATTATGAATTCAGCAAGCAATCAGTCTATTTCTGATATGGTAAATTTGCAAGAAGAAAATCCTAGGATTTTCATCGGATCAGCCTTGGCTGAAAAGACTGAAAATGAAGCAGGTGCCTCACCTCCATTCTACATCACCCTGACAGTCCATGAACAAATGATACATAATTGCTTGTTAGATTCAGGAGCATCACACAATTTAATGCCAAAGGCTGTTATGGAAGCTTTAGGTCTAAGTATCACCAAACCCTATCATGATCTGTATGCCTTTGATTCCCAAGCAGTGAAGTGTTTAGGGGTAATAAAGAACATGGTTGTCAGCCTGGCTCAGTTACCCATGAAAAGTGTGATCATGGATGTTGTGGTAGCTGATATTACACCGAATTTTGGGTTACTTCTCTCTAGGTCTTGGGCAAAGAAGGTTGGTGGGACCTTACAAATGGATCTATCATATGCTACTATTCTTGTGTTTGGAGGAGAAAATAGAAGGTTATACAGAGAGCTTCAATTTTCCTATATTGTGACAGATGACAAGAACCCTACCAACCACCCACTGTATGTTGTTGATAAAGACCTGGGTACTTGCATGTTACATTTCAGTGAGGAAGAAAACACTGCTGGTTTATTACAGGTTGAAAAGGAACAACCAGTAAAATGCAGCAGGGAACAGGAGGATGAGCTGTGGCAGTTATACTTTGATGGATCCTCTTGCAAAGAAGGTGCAGGAGCAGGGGTTCTTCTTATATCCCTTGGAGGTGAAACAGTAAAGCTGATGTATACATTGGATTTTATTACTAAAAACAACACTGCTGAATATGAAGCTTTGCTGTTAGGTTTGAAAGCTGCTAAATATTTGGGCATTCAACAGATTTCTGCATTTGGCGACTCCGAATTAGTTGTTCAGCAGGTGAAGAACAACTATCAAGTGAAGCAGGGTTTACTGAAAGTCTATCGAAATGAGGTATGGGACATGATTGAAAATTATTTTGTAGCTTTTAATATCACCTATATTCCAAGAGATTATAATCAGACTGTAGATTCATTGGCCTTGGCTGCCACACACTTTAGAATCCCCAAGACCACTCAGTTGAGATATCCCATTGAAGTGAAGTACAGACCATCTGTACCTGATAATGTAAGGCAATGGAGGGTGTTCGAAGATGACATTGAGATTAAGAGGTTCTTAGAGCTTACTCATGATTTTTCAAATTCCATGATTAATCAAGAGGAAGATGAGGAGGATGGACAGGTGGAAGAGATAGTTGAAAGTGAAATTGCTGGACACAAAATCATTGAGTTAAAGAGAAATTTTATCCCAAAAGGTTTGGTACCTTTGGAAAGGATTTTTTCGAAGGATGATACATTCTTAAAACCTGTTGTACAGTCCTCAGAAGAGAATGTGGTGTATTGTAACATTGGCTCAGCAGAACATCCTAGAATGGTCAAAATTTCTAAAGCACTTACAGCTGAACAAAGAAACAAGTATATTAAACTGTTAAAGGAGCATGTAGATGTTTTTGCATGGTCTTATGAAGAATTGAGAACTTATGAAACAGGAATCATACAGCATAAAGTCCCTTTAAAACCAAATGTCAAACCTTTTCGTCAAAAATTAAGGAGGATTAATCCAGCCTTGTTTCCTGTTATTGAAAAAGAAGTGAAGAAACTGTTGGATGCTAAGATCATAGTGCCTCTCAGGTATTCTTCATGGGTGGCTAATCTGGTTCCTGTTAGGAAAAAGAATGGGGAAATCAGGTTATGTGTTGACTTCAGAAATCTGAACAGATCTTCATTAAAAGATAATTATCCTCTGCCTAAAATTGAGCAAATATTGCAGAAAGTAGTTAGAGCACAGAGTATCTCTATGGTTGATGGTTTCTCAGGGTACAATCAGATCTCTATGCATCCTAATGATAAGGAGAAGACATATTTCACTACTCCTTGGGGAACTTTCATGTATGATAAGATGCCCTTTGGTCTAATGAATGCTGGAGCCACCTTCCAGAGGGCTATGGATATTGCTTTTGTCGGAGAAAAGGACAAGTTTGTGGTAATCTACTTGGATGATATTACTGTTTTCTCACAGTCAGATGATGAACATTTAAAGCATTTGAAGCAGACTTTCCTAAAATGTAGAAAATTTGGCTTGTCTTTAAATCCAAAGAATTCACACTTTGATGTACAGGAAGGTAAATTGCTGGGTCATTTAGTGTTTGCTGATGGTATAAGGATTGATCCCGAAAGGGTAAAAGATATATTGAAAATAAGTGTACCTAGGAGTAAAAAAGATGTCCAATCTTTCATTCGTAAAATCAAATTTCTATGTTGGTTTATACCAAACTTTGCTGAGACTATCAAACGGATCACATTCATGTTGAAAAAGGATCAGGAAGTCAAATGGACCACTGAGCAAAGAATGCATTTGAGAAGATAAAAATGGCTCTTACTGAAGCTCCTATATTAGTAAGCCCATATTTTACCAGAGAATTTATTACATTCTCATTTGCATCAGAGGATACAATAGAAGCTGTTCTATTGCAGAAGAATAAAGAAGGACTAGAGCAGCCTATTGCATTCTTCAGCAAAACTCTCAGGGATTCTGAACTGAAATACAGTATCTTAGAAAAACAGGCCTATGCTCTGGTAAAAGCTTTAAATTTTTTCAAAATATATGTTCTGCACTCTAAAGTTATTTCATTTGTGCCCAATGCTGCTGTAAAATATGTTTTAACACAGCCTGATAGTGAAGGGAAGAGAGGCAGGTGGATTGTTAAAATCATGGAGTATGATGTAGATATCAGACCTACCAAACTTGTCAAGGGACAGGGTTTAGCAAAGCTGCTGGCTAAATCAAATTGTCAATCTCTGGGATTGCATGTCGTGGCTAAAGAGTTAGCTCATGAAGAAGATCAAGCAATTTTAGAAAAAGAGAAGATCATGGACTATTATTCAGCATACACATGGTATGCAGACATTGTGTATTTTCTGTTGTTTTTTCAATGTCCTGAGCATTTAGACAGGAAAGCTGGTAGATATTTAAATCTTAAAGCTACTAAGTATTGTCTAGTGGAAGAGCAGTTATTCTGGAAGGACCCAGGTGGTATTCTACTTAGATGCTTGGATAAAACTGAAATTCAAGGAGTGATTTTTGAATCTCATGAGGGTGCCTGTGGAGGTCATAAGTACTGGAAGACAACAACATATAGGATTTTAAGAGTTGGATACTATTGGCCCTCTTTGTTTGCAGATGTTTATCAGCAGGTAAGAGCCTGTATCCCTTGTCAAAAGTTTGCTGGCAAAAAAAAATTGCTCTCATTGCCCCTAAAACCTATTGCAGTAAGTGCTCCTTTCCTGCAATGGGGTCTGGATTTTATTGGGGAAATAAATCTAGCTTCCTCAGGACAACACCGATGGATTTTAACTGCAACATATTTCTTTACCAAATGGGTGGAAGCCATCCCTACTAGGAATGCCACAGACAAAGTAATCATGGAATTTATTGAGGAGAATATCCTTAGTAGGTTTGGCTGTCCTCATAAATTAGTAACAGATAACGCCAAGGCTTTAAAGTCCAAGGAAATGAAAGATTTTTGTGAAAAGAATTGTATCCTACTGAAACATTCAACTCCTTACTATCCCCAAGGCAATGGTTTGGCTGAATCCTAGAATAAGAACATCATCCAGAGTATCAGAAATTTGCTCAAGCATAACAAGAGATCATGGGATTCAATGCTGAAATATGCATTGTGGGCTGATAGGATAACAGTCAAACAAGCAATTGGAACTTCTCCCTTCCAGTTAGTTTATGGTACAGATGCAGTTTTTCCTGTTCAATTGGGAATCCCAGTAATGAAGTTTCTTCATAATTGCCAGGAAGAACCAAATGATATGCAAAGAAGGATTTATGAGATGATAGAGCTGCAGCAGAACAGGGAAAAGGTAGAAGAAAGAGCACAGTTGTACATATTGAAGATAAAAAGCAGGTTTGACAGGAACATCAAAGAAAACAATTTCTCAGTTGGTGATACGGTTTTGAGGTGGGATGCAAGGAAAGAGCAAAAATGGAAGCATGGTAAATTTGACAACCTCTGGTTTGGCCCTTTCCTAGTGTCTAAGATTCTGGAAAATAACACTTTTATCCTGCAGTCCCTGGAAGGTGAGGAATTTTCAAGTTCAGTCAATGGACGATTCATCAAGCATTTTTACAGTCTTTGAGGAGATTTTCACTTTTCATTGTATATACCGGTGTGAGTGAAGCATAATAAAGACTCCATAACCCAATCGAAATTTTGCAGGCTAGTAGGTACCAAAAAAGAAGGCACCGGTCTACAGGTTCTTGAAGCCTCATAGGGAGGACTTCATCCCATAGCTGGAGCCAGATATTAAGTCATGAACTTTCTTTCTCCAGTTTTATAGTTCGCTTGTGATTTTTATTTTAAGTTTTCTCATTTTCTTTCTTTAGAAAATTTTTGGTTTTAAGTGAAATTTTGATTTTTTTTGCTTTAGGTTTTCATTAGGTTTGTTCTTCTTATGGTTTTGAAGGGTTCTATAGGACATTATGTGGATTAATTGGTTCACTAATAGCACCATGATCAAATTTTAACACAAAACCTCATTCAAAATGGAATTAATGACTAAACAAGCGCCAAATTTGGTTTTAAATTATTCTTGTAGTGAAACAACCAAAATCTTACACTACGGTGCTACAAGAATATCGCGGGCGCTAAAATCGCTGATTTTTAAGCCAAATTCTCTCATGATTTCGATGTCTGGATGACTAATCACATGTGTAAATGGTTTTGATACATGTTTCATCAGAAATTATCATGCAAACAGGTGTGGTTTGTGACTTGAAGGAGATCATGGCGATCATGAGTTAAAGTTGGGTGAATGATGACAGATCGAGGGACGGGCCTAGATTGATGGGAAAGAAGTTCTCCACATATGCATTACGAAGCTGAAGGCGAAGTGGAGCGAAGACATCTACTTAAAATCCATAATTTGCAGTTACAGAGGAAAATTAGGGTTTTCTCGTCGCGCCAGTTGGAAGCTAATTAAAGACCTGAAGACACATGGGCAATTAATTCAACAGTCAGATACTCGAAGGATTAATTGTAAACTTTCACAACCGAACGAGAATGAGGTATTCCGTGTAAACTTGATCGTGGCTACCAAATTGGGGTTTTTTTATTAAGGTTGGTTATGTTAAAAATGATTAAAGAAAGCCTTAATTAATGTTGTTAACAAGCTCTCAATGATCAAATATCAGTTTGAAAGTTCTTAGATATTTTGGCAAGTGATAAATGGAAAAATAGCAGTTACATTGAACCAATTTTCATGTCAAGACAAGCAGATATGGTAGGGTGAAGATCTGTATTGTTTATGGCAACCAGATTTCACAGATTTATTTGTTACCTGTAACCAATGCAATGAATTAGCTGAGCACATCGATTGCATGAAAAACTTATCTGAATATGTCCAGAGGATAATTAGTTTTGTGTTGAAGATAAGTTGAAGAAGAAAGTTAGCATACATAAGATTATTCTCATATCATCTTGTTCCCTAGTTGAACAATCACAATCTAAATCTAAGAAGCAAGCAACTGAGAGAACTAATGCAAAATCCCTATTGCAAAGAGATAGCTCATTAATGACATTAAAAGGAGCCAAGGGTGCTATTTGTGCAAAAACACAACACATAGATGTTTCCATGAATTCTAGAGATGGTCTGGCATCGAAATGAATATATTGGATGTGAGTTAAGTTCAACAATAGTCTAGTTATAGATTTTTGACACTCTGTTAACCTAAATTACCCAGCCTGATGCACAAATTTTCCTACATTGTTAATACAAACAGACTGTTAAAAAAAAAACTAAGAGAAAACAGCCAAGGAGAAGCAAAGCAAGCTGACTGTCAAAACTCTAGGAGCTTGAGGGAAAAAGGGTTGTTAGGTCATTAACAGGGCTTTAAAATTACACTGAATTCAGCCATTTGGAAAGCAAATGAAGAAAAGTGGGAAGACCAATAGAGCTGAGCCTACTGAGGTAAATTGGATTGATAAGTTTCCAGGTTCTGCAGAGATTTTTGAAAATGCTAGATGGTTGGTTTTCTTTAAGAAGATTGATGGCTATAACACCGAGGTCTCCCATATGATTTGCACAATTTTATAACCAAGACATGGTATCATTTGATACCCTGAAGTTTAAGTTGACTATGGAGTTGGTGGCTGAAGCTATAGGAGTGAGAAATGAAGGTGAGTTGTGGTTCAAAAAGCTTCCTTTTACCTTCAATGCTCAAAGGTATGTTTTACTGGTATTATTCCAGACTGGAGCAAAGGAATGCTCATTTAGAATTTCAAAGCGGAATGGGTGGAGCCCATCAAAGTCCTACAAAGCTACATTACCTGTGAAGGGAGGTATGTTTTTGTATTCAAATATCATTTCAGGTTCTTACAGCACCTAGCTGGTGAATCAAGGATGAGTCTCCCCTTCTTCTTATTGAAGAGTTTGCAAAATATGTCAAGCAGTATTAAAGAGCATCATGATCACACTTCACAGTCCATTTTCCATCATGGATTGATCAAGCTCATTATCAGCACTGCTCTGCAAAAAGACGGAAAAACATGGGACTATTTCCTCTTTTGGTCTGGGTTCCAGATTAAGCAAGAAGAACAGCATACCAAAAATCATATGGACAAAGGACAAACCCTAATTAGAAAATTAGGGCTAAAAGTCAAGTTTGAAAATAAAAAAGATGTGAAGATTGAGGAAATGATAGAATCTGCAAAGGGAGAGGTTGAATCTCAACAGCCTTCAATTGACAATAAGGGAAAGGGTTTGTTGGTTATTGAAAAAGAAACTCAGTCTGTGCAAATTACAGCACCAGCTGAGGCACTTATAGATAGAAAACCAATTCTTGTCACAGAGAAGCTTGCAGTAAAAGAAGAAGATGCTAAGGTCCAACCAAGAAGCCCAATCACTATTTTATCTGAAGATGAAGGATATTTGCTAGAAGGAGATGAGTTGACAGTCCATACTGAGTCTAGGGTTGACATATACAAAGAATGCTACAGTGAAGAGGATAAAACAGAAAGGCCAAAGAAAAACAAGATCAAGGTAAAAGCTATGGAGTTTGCCATAGTTAGACATCAAGGAAGAATGTTGAAGATGCTAGGAGAGCTTGCCCCAGGTTGGAGGCCTAAGACAAGACCTAAAAATAAATTAAGGCTGAATATGAAAAAGCTGCTAAACCCTAGGCTAAACATAAAATAAGTAACCATGCTTGATACTTCTTCTTCAGACGAAAAGATAGAGTCTAGCAAAGGTGATTGCAAAGGAAAGAAAGCATTAAAGTCAGCAAAAGAGTCCAGTCTCACCAAGACTAAGCTATCTACTGTATTTTTGGAATTAAGAGGTGAAATTTTGAAGGAACAACAGAGAAAGGAAACTGAAGTTTCTTATTCTAAAGACAACCCTTTGATTGATGAAATTGCACCAATTGAAATAGTTAATCAGGAAAACCCTACTGTTCATGGTGTATCTTCAAAGCTGCAGCCAGAGGATGAAGACATTTTCAGAAAGTTAAATATCCCATGGCTGCTTAGTGAGCTATAGGATACCACAACAGGGAAGGATTTTGACTCAGAAAAGGAGAAACTGCAAAGAACCATCAAACAATATAAGCATCAAATAGAGTACATGCAAGAAACCAATGATGGTTTGATCCTAGCTAACAAAAGACTAAGGGAGGACTTGCAAGAAGTAAATGATCATTATCAAGAGCTCATTGCAGTCTCTAAGGAGGCCCTTAAAAGGAAGAGAAACATAGATTTACAATGTGCAGAATTAAAGCAGATTGTCAGTGGCTTACAGCAGCAGAATGAAGAGCTTTCAAGAAGGATAGCTGATATGGAAGCTAAACAGAAAAGAGCCAGGAAGAAGGCCCAGGATTTGGATGGAATACCCTTTTTGGCAGAAGCTGCCAAAGACCTTTGAGTATTATTAGTTAGGAAGTTACTTGTTATGTTTTTTGAGAAACACTTTATTTTGTAAATTGTAAATTTTTGATATTATCCCATCGATGAGTGGGTTAGAAACAGTTAGGGTTTAAACCCTAACTGAATTTTTAAAAAACAGTATTTAGGAAGAGGAGAAAGAGAACAAAGGGTTCGATTTTTGGATGGCTTAAGGAGGTTTTTTGGACTTATTGATAAGCTAAGTACTTAAACTCTCATGTGTATTTGATGAACATAATTATAAAGTATATGATCCATATTACCCTTCAGTATGTGTTTTAGCTTCATTTTTTAGCTTGCTTAGCTGCATGATTGATAAATTCATTGCTGGTTTATGGTTTGTTTGCTTGTAATGCTTGTCAGTTGTGAATGAAATTCAAGATTATATTCTGTTGGTACATGGTGATTCTATTATGCATCTCTGTTCTTATTTATTTATGATTTAGTTCTTTCTTGGATTATGAATGTATTCCCTTCAATCACCAAACTTTATAACCAAGAAAACCTTTCAAAAACCCTAAAACCTAGTTTTGTTTGATTGAATTTTTGAGATTGTGTTGGCGTGTTTCTTTGTGGCCTGGAAACAATTTCTGGCACAAACAGAAGGGAATAAAGTTCGAATGAACATCGAGGTGTGAAGAAAGTTTATAGCGATTGAAGAATCTTCTCACCAGTGCACCCGTATTGAAAGTTGCAGACCTAGAGAAAGATTTTGTGGTGTGTATCGATGCATGCAGACAAGGGCTTGGAGGATTCCTTATGTAGGACAACCACGTAATATGTTATGAGTCGAGAAAGCTGAAGGAGAATGAGAAGAACTATGCCACTCATGATCTAGAGCTTGCAGCCATAGTACATGCCCTCAAGATGTGGAGACATTACTTGATGGGTAGAAGGTTCGAGCTCATGACAGACCATTGTGGTCTGAAGTATTTGTTTGATCAGCCTACTTTGAATGCTAGGAAAGCTAGATGGCTAGAATTTTTATGTGAGTTCAATTTTCAAATCAAGCACATAAAGGGAAAAGAGAATAAGGTAGTTAATGCACGTAGCAGGAAGGTGCAAGAAATGCATGTCGCATCCCTTAGTATTTGCCAATCAGATTTGAGGCAGCAGATTGTTAGTCATGCTACTAGACATGAATTGTATGAGCGGGTAAAAGACAAATTGCAGCAACAAAGTCTTGAGAAGAGGTATGAGGGATATAAATTTGAAGAAGATGGACTTCTTACTTATAGAGGCAGAATTTAAATTCCAAATGTAGCAGATTTGAGGAGAGTTGTTATGGATGAAATCCATCAAGCTCTGTATTCCGGTCACCCAAGATACCAAAAGACAATTGCTATAGCCAGAAAGCAGTACTTATGGCCATGAATGAAAAAATACATGGCTGAAAACATTTTCAGGTGCACAAAATGTCAACAGGTAAAGGTTGAGCATCAACATCCAGCAGGCTTGTTGCAGCCTTTGCTAATTCCAGAATGGAAATGGGAAGTTATTTCCATGGATTTTATTACAGGATTTTCGATGAATTGGAGACAACATGATTCCATCATGATTGTGGTAGACAAGTTGACAAAGGCAGCACATTTTATACCGGTGAAGTCTACACATAAGACTGATGACATTGCAAATATCTTCATGAAGGAGATTTTCAAATTGCATGGATTTCCTAAGGCAATAGTCTCTGATAGAGATGTCAAGTTCACTTCCAATTTTTGGAAGGGGTTATTTGCAGATTTGGGTACAAAGCTAAACTTCAGCACTGCGACCCATCCTCAGCTAGATGGGTAGACTGAGAAAGTTAATCAGGTGCTCGAGGACATGCTTCACATGTACGTGATGGACAAACCAACCAAGTGGGAAGATTACTTACACTTAGTAGAGTTTGCTTACAATAATGGAGAGCATGCATCTTTGGGGATGAGTCTGTATGAAGCTTTGTATGGAAGAAGGTGTAGGACACCAGTGAATTGGGATAACCCAGTGAACAGGGTTGTGCTTGGGACAGAATTGCTCAAGGAAATGGAGCAAGAGGTCATAAAGATCATGCAGAATCTGAAAGCAGCATAGGATAGACAGAAAAGCTATGCAGATAAGCATAGGGTGAACAGGGAGTTCAGAGTTGGGGATCATGTTTACCTCAGAGTGAGGGAAAAGAAGAGTTCCTTGAAGCTTGGAAGTTGTGCCAAGCTGTCACCTAGATATTGTGGGTTGTTTGAAGTGCTTGAAAGAATAGGGCTAGTTGCATATAGACTTGCATTGCCTGCTAGTACTAGAACTCATAATGTTTTTCATGTTTCTTTGCTTAAGATATATGTACATGATCCTAACCATGTGATAAATTGGGATTTGATTCAGGTGAAACCCGAGGGAGAGTTTCGAACCAAGCCAATGCGCATCCTCGACAGGAAGGTCACAATGCTCCAGAACCGAGCCATAGGGCAGGTAAAGGTGTAATGGGAGCACTACAGTCCTGAAGAGGCTACGTGGGAGCTGGAAGATGCCATGCAACTGTCACGTCCATTTTTGTTCAATTCTGCGGAACACTAAGGCAGTACCAGTGCAACATTTTTGTTCAAATTTTGTAAAGCACTGAGGACAGTGCTATTGAAGGGGGAAGGGAATGTAACACCTCGGTTTTGACCCCATTTGCATTAAATGTATGTGATGTATATATTGTAATGAATCATGGTGTGGAGCTAAAGGCAAAGGCCCCACCATCGATTTGGTTGTGTTATGATTAGGCGATTGGAATCGTTGCCGATGGTATATCGCGAGATACGGCACTATATCGCGAGATACTGCACATATTAATTTTGGCATCATGTAAATATGCATTTTTTTTAATTAAATAAACCCCAACCAGCTATATCACTGCAACCATATTGAAAAGGGAATGATTTTCCTAAGGATAGGGGGGGATTTTTAAACCTTGAACCAATGGGAAAAAAGGCCATGTGTCAACCACCCATTTAAAAATTTTGATGTTAGTTGAGGGAAGTTATTGCTGGGAAGTGGTGGGTGGCAGGACTGTCAGTCCTTGCCCACATGCCCACTCCACCAGCAAACTTTCCATCTTCACGTAGGAAGGAAAACCAAGACAGGATTCATTCCATTCTTGCTCATCCTCACGCATCGATTGGGATTCACTATCATTTTCCTCACACAGGGAGACAATCGCCATACTCCATTGTCTTGGTCATTCTCATGCACAGGATTCTTCTTGATTTTTACTCGCAAAGCGAGCTGGGAGCCGTGTTCTGTCACCCATGATTTCCCTGTGAAGGGCCATTCACGTTTTTCTGCTGTGTGTATGTTTTCCTTACCGATGTGTGGCCTATGTATATGTTTTTCCCCTACCCAGCTGAGAACCTGGATTTCCTCTTCCATCTTCAGACTGTGTAATTTTCCCCAGTGGCTTCATTTTTGAGAACGGGCTCTTGTTTTCCCACATTGGTTGGATGTGTCTGCCTTTACATTTTGGGGCTGCTGTAGGTTGTTTTGGAGTCATTTTGGCCACGATAGGGCCAAGAACAGCTCAGGAATTGTTTTCCCTATCCAAGTTGTGAATCGCTTGTTTTCCTGCATGTATGCAGTGGTTGGTCTTCGGAATGTGTTGGAGTAGGGATGAGGGCTTGGTTTGCTTGATAAACCTAGTGCATTTGGGAACCACACAGACAGAGCTAGAGGGTTGGATTTCTTCTCCACAACCCCTGAATAGCATTGGAAGGGAGGTCAGGGCCTGAGGGACTGTATAGCAGAGAAGGGACTGATTCCTTGTGTTGGGTGTGCGTGGGTGTCTTACAAGTTAGGCTAGCTCTGGTGTAGGTGTCCCTAGCTCTATAATGAGCTCACCAGCTTAGCATTTAGCCTTACCCAGCTCCCGGATGGCCTAATAAACCCAATTATGTTGGCTTAGCTGTGTTTTGTGTATCCTTGGATATGTGTAAGCCTGCTTGTTCCTTATTCCTTGGGGAATCATGCCCATCTCGAGGGTGGCAGTGTTGCTAAGAGATTAAGGAGCACGCTGGCCTATGGTTTGGTGGAATGTTACAGCGACGTAGCTGGTTGTGGGATGAGTTATTTATAAGATAACCTTGTGTATTTTACTTCTACAATTATATTACTGTTAATAAATTATGATGAACATGTTGAATGAATGAATGTATGTTTTCTTCCGCTGTGTATGATAAATAATTAGGTATCTGTGCATGTTCTACTTCAATGCATTTTATTCAATTTTTATGAATGCACATGTTCATGGGGTAGGTTGCCCAGATCGTAAATAGCATGTTAGCGTCCTCTTCGCCGGTTGGAGGTTCGGGGACGTTACATTGTTTACCATTCCTATAAACCTCATCTTCCAGTTTTACTGTTTTAGTAAACAACATTAGGGCTTCGTATTTGTTCTAAATACAATTAGGGTTTATACAATGATTCTATCTGTCATCAATTTTACTTTACTCCTTCTATTTGTAGTATATGTTCAATTACTTTGTTTTATTCCAATATAAGATAGCCCTTCTTAGATAAGTTTTTTTTCTTTTTACCATAAAAAGTACAATATAGAATATGAATGTAACTAATTTAAAGAAATGTATTAGCATTTCAAACAATACTTATCCTCAATAATAAGATATTACAATCCATTTTGGCCAACTAGCTTTTAATGTATACTTCTAGAATAAACACAACCACACATTTAATCTTTAACATTATTATGAATATAAAAGTTAGTTAAACTCTATCACACGTTTTACAACTGTAATAAATCTTAAAATATTTCACACTCACTAACAAATTAAAGCTCAAGTTTATTAATAAAAAATATTTGAATGTCTTTACTGGAACTAGAAATTAAATATCCATGCTCCACCCTTACTTAGGAACCTCAAAACCTTCCACTCTACAAGGATTCCACCCCCTTGTCGAGAACCTGAGTTTCTGATTCAATTTTTCATCTTTCAAGTCACCACCAACCGGTTGTTCATAGTTAACTATTACAGAGACTAACACTTCTTCAATGTGCTCTCTCACGGTTGTGCTTCAAAGCTTGGAACCTCTCAGATGCTCGCTGGTAGCTCTGTGTTATTTTCTCAACCAGTTACTTAGAGAATACACCTTCCTGGTTGTTCTCTTGAAGCTCTCTCTTATCTTTCCCTTTTTCCATGTTTCTCGTTTCTTTGTTTTCTTACTTTTCTCGAGCACGCTCCCTCATTTCCATTGCCTTGGAATTTAATAGCTGGTAACTAACTCTCCTCCAACACTAGCCATGTGTCTTCGTTAAGAAAACTAATAATTTAGTTATTAACATAAACTTAGGTTACAGTTAATTTACTACGTGGTTTCCTAACTTTTGTAACGAAATATTCACATTTTATTATTAAAATAAAGCTGCCTACAAAATCTATTAGTTCTTTTTATCACATGAGTAAAAATTAAATATAGTTACTTTCAATGTTATGAAGGGAATTATAGTCCCCCCCTCCTAAAACCTTGTCACCATCCTTGGTGAATATCTAGTCTTATTAAATTCTTGAAAATAAAAAAGGATAGCTTGTCTCGTAACATCCTCCCTTTCCCAAGCAGCTTCATATGGAGCATAATGCTCTCATTGAGTAACTTTCACAATGGTTCTCTTTTGAAGCACCACCTCTCTCAGGTATAGAATGTGGATGGGTTCCACATGAAAATCTCCTTTCGGTTCCACTTGTACATTATTCTAGTCAATGATATGAGTTTTATCAACAATATATTTTTTTAATAAAGCGACATGAAAAACATCATGAATTCTTATGTTTGGAGGTAGATCTAGTTGATAAGATACCCGACCCATTGTAGTGAGTAATTCAAAGGGTCCCACGTATCTTGGTGCAATTTTGGAACATATTCATGTTCTTAAGGTTCTTTTTTTTTGTTTGATCCCGAGCAACACATGTTCCCCTACATTGTATTATTTAGCTGTCCTTTTTCTGTCGATGTAAATCTTTTGTCTGTCTTATACAACCTTTAGTTTCTGCTTTGTTTGTTGTACCATTGTTTCCATTTGTGCTAGCATGTCTGACCCTAGGTTCATCATATCCTCAGGATTTCGCCAACTTAGGGTCACTTTACACCATCTACCATACAATACCTCGCAAGGACTCATTTTGAGGGAGGCTTGATAACTGTTATTGTAGGAAAATTCAACTAAATGAATATAGTCTTCCCACTCACCTAATTGATTCATTACATACATTCTTAACATGTCCTCTAATATCCGGTTTAATTGCTCTATTTTACCATCTATTTGAGGATGGTATGCTATACTAAAATTCAACTTTGTGTCCATACATGTAAATAATGATTTCCATAAATTTGAGGTAAATTTTGCATCTTGGTGAGTAATAACTATTTTTGGTATCCCATCAAGTCTAAAAATTTCTGTCATAAATATATCAGCAATGCTTATAAATTTATAGGTCAACGTAATGGGTATAAAGTGTTTCTCTTTACCCAATTTGTCTACCACAACCATGATTGAGTCATTCTATTTTTTTGTTTTAGGCAATCCAATTATAAAGTCCATGGTTATAGTTTCCCATTTCCATTCTAGAATGGGTATAGGCTGCAATAATCTGGCTATATGTTGGTGAACACCCTTAATCTATTGATATTCAAGGCACCTAGCTACATATTCAACTTATTCTCTTTTCAAATTGGGCCAATAAAAATATTTTTTCAAGGTTGTTATCAGTTTCTGGTACCTTGGGTGTCCTGCAGAGGGACTATCATGTAGCTCCCTAAACTTTTTGTGTTTTATACTTGGTTAATTAGGTACATAAAATTGGTTGTTGATTAGGCATTATACGCAAGGTTTGTGGGAGCTCCCATGTACCTTGCGTACAGAGTGGAGCTCCCACAAATTGGTTGCTTTCCCATAGAGAAGGTCCCATCGGTTACAAGGGTTGTCACATGAATATCCTTTATAGCCTCTGACCCAACCTCCCATGGACTGAGACATGGATACAAATTATGAGGTTGGTAGTTATTTTATTCCTGAATTGGAAGGAGTTCCATTTATAGAAGGAAGAGGTGAATTCTCTTCTCCTGCTAATGCTCCCATTACTAACTTTGTAGTTCCACCTTTAGCAGAGTAACCCTCCTCTCAAAATCCATCTTTTGCTATCCCAACTCCTTCTAGAGGTGGGATTAATCAATTTCATCCTGATGAAACAATAGATCCATTTTTGGAAACTTCCCTTGGCCAATATATCTCTCAGTTTTGTTTAACTAGTTCCATAAATGTGTTAGTTATGGAGTTAACTCCAAACTCTAGAAGGCATTTACCCTACCTTCTACCTAGTGATATCTTAGGTAGATCATTGAATATCACTTCTAGTTCCATTCCAGTGAATTATCTATCTGCACCAATGGTGGCTAGAATTACTGCTCCTGCAAGAGTTCAACAGTTTGTTCATAATCCTCTGTCAAATTCTCAAATGGGAGGAACTTCTATGCCTCCCATAGCTTTGTCAAATGTTGGGAGACAGTTTTTACCACCTACATCCCGTACAGCTAGAGGATATTATGTACCTATTTTACATATATTCCATAGCCTCCCCCTCTAACTATTGGACCTGGTGGTCATGCTGGTTATGGTCCTATTGGTCCTGCTTCACAGCCTCCCACATCATATTAGATCCATCCTGCACAGCCCAATATTGGTAATCAATGCCTTAGAGGGGAACAATACAATAATCTATTATATGTCCCTTATCCTGGAGGAGTTACCAATCAATGAGCTAAACCTACTTATGGACCTCAAGCTGGACCTAACCAGGAAAACCACCATTTATGGGTCAAAATGCTCCCAATTATCAACAATTTGTTGGATATTATGGCCAACCTCAACAAGCCTTTTGTCCTACTCAGGTATCCTTACCTTATCAATATTAAAATTACCCGCAACCCAACCGACAACTTCTGTTTTTTGGATACCTTAGATATGCCAAACTTGTCCAAGTTGATAAATGATCCTATTCAACATGACCCTTTTTGGCCAACAATTCTGGTCAAACTATCATCAGACATTCCAAAGTTTGATGGGAAACAAGGAGACGATCCAAAAAACCATGTGATGACTTTCCATCTGTGGTGTTCGTCTAACTCCCTGATGGATGATTCCATTCATTTGAGGCTCTTCTAGAGAACATTGACTGGTATGGCTACAAAATGGTATATCAAACTTCCACAACACTCGTTTGTGGATTTTAATTCATTGGCAACTGTGTTTCTTACTCATTTCTAGTTACCCATCTGGTATGAAATTGGTACGGACATTTTTACCTCTCTTCGTAAAAATACTTCTACTCACATATCCAATCATATCCATGAGTGGAGGAGACATCAAAGGTTAATCAAAGATCCTATTCTAGATCAATTATTGGCTAACTGGTTTACCAAATCCTTGTTGCCTCCTATTTCCCAC
>LPNX010826324.1:315001-389849 GCA_001517045.1 Pseudotsuga menziesii | reverse complement strand
AGATGGTTTTATGGGTTTTTGATGGAAATATGGTAGGAAAATGGACAAATGAGCCATGTAATGGGGTAGACGAGGTAGTGAACCCTTTTTGGGTGTTAACAGATTGCCCCCTGATGTGTGAGGGAAGGATCTCATCGTATGGCCGATGGACATCATAAGTCATATTCGTTTTTCCTGGGGTGTGGAGAAGAGAAGGAACCAACTGAAGCCCGGAACGACGATCTCGAACCAACTGCAAGGACTGAAAAGTACATAACCTCAATAATGGATGAGGAATCATCTGATCATCTGGACGAGGCGGGCATACCCATGCTCGTATCAAGATACATAAAAATAACTGTGAGGCCCGAAAAGAGGGACCTATAGGATACATAGAAATCCACTGTGTATATCATAAGGGTCCAGAAGGGACACAAATATGGAACATACTACTGGGCTGACCATTTCTGAGCTGAACAACTGATGCACTGGAATGACAGCAGTGCTACTGAATGTGGTTCCAAAGGAACTAATGAGCTGCTGGATCAAAGTGACAACGGTCATACTTGCAATGGTACACTGATCTGGAACCGAACTGGGTACTCAAGGAAGCATGGAACTAGATGGCTTTCGAATACAATCGCCAACGCAGCCCGGACATCCACGGGAACATATAACTGGCCATTCCAAAGTGACTCACCAATGTGCTAGAGTCGAGGGAAATCCGGGGTCTTCGACACATAATGGAAAGGATATACATCCTGCACGATTCTCAACGATGCAATTAAGGTGCTGAAGTCGAGCATGTGAGAAACAACTATTCGGAGAGGCAATGATGACTCCTCCCAAAATGGTCCGTAGGCACTCACCACAGATGGTGATGGGTCCAAGGCGCAGGGGCCTCTAGGTCTATCCTCTGGAATAGAGGGGCTGTCGTCGACAGAGGGAGACCTGCAACTGTTAAGGCAATGATGTTTCCTTGACAGGAGCGTGAGGTGAAAAACCGAACTGTGATAGTACTAATGGCAGGAGTGATAAACTGGGGGAATAACTGGGCAAGTAGAGTGGGTGGACTCAAACTTCCTTTGTTCAGAGTATGATGGCCGGGATGATCGGGCAGCATATGAGACTGACTGGTGGTAAAGGGATCATAGCGGTATAGGATCTGAGGGTGAATGGGTTGAGGGAGACTCAAGCTGTGGTAAAATGGCAGGAGATTGCAGAATACTCTGAACAAAGGCGACCTGATTGGGGGTGCTGCCGAGAGGATTGATCATAGCGCCAAGAGGCGTNCGGCAAGGTGTAGGGACGCAATGTTGAAATTGTACCAAGTGAGAGCGAGAAATGATCTCAAGCATCATCACAAGCTCGGAAAAATGAATCCGGCGATATAAAAAGTGTTAAAAATGGAGAGCGGCCGAAGTGGCATGCAAACCGAGGCGACTAGCAGTGTCTAAAAAATGGGCAAAAAATGACGTAGAAAAAATAATGCAATGAGGTGACCATCGTGACGGCACAGGTACTATTTGCACGGTCCACATGGGGTGGACCGCAGGTTAGGGGGTCGGAGTAGCCGTGGGGTGGTTCCTAGGGCAGCGATATCAATTTGGATGACAGGTGAGATGTTGGCCATGTTACCCTCTTCGAAGGCGTCAGGAGCAGGAATAGGGTCCTTGAACCAGTCGACCTTGTGGGGAAGGAAGTCTTTGGATTCAACGGCAAATTGGGTAGCAGTGTTAGAGAAGGATACCTCTAGGAGGAAGTAGGAATGATGGTGCATGTCATCCCATGGATAATCCAGGGCAGTGAGAGCCTCGAGAATCTCCTCATCAGTACGGAATGTTTGTGTCGTCAAGTCGGTTGACGAGGGAGTAGTGACGGAAGAGATCATATATATGGTATTAACCTCTTCGGAAGAGTAAGAGACCGGGGGGTGGATTTCCTCAATGGTGAGTGGTGCCGTCTCAAGATCCAGATTGTTCATCTCAAAGAGAGTTGCTCTGTACTCGGGGAGATCAGGACAGTGATGTGAGTAATGCCTGTAAACACCGCATAGGGCACAGGATTGGTTAGTGCGCAGGGATTTGTCGTGAGGCTTAGGGGTTGAATCTAGATGGACAACCGGGATAGTGGGGTCATCGTCAAGCATTTGCATGTACTCCTGTAATGCCGGTAACTGAGGACATAGGTGAGTCGCATGGCCCAACTCATCGCACAACGCGCATTTGGGAGGAGCACGAAACACAGGGGGGTTTTTAACTGTCTTAGGAGGTGGGACAGCAGTGTAAGGTTGGGGGCCTCTGCCCCCAGTGGGTTTGGTAAGAGGAGGGGGGGGGTTCGTGGAGGACGACAGGGTAGCGATACCGGGAGGTGGTTGACTAGTAGTGACAATGGGTTGTACCGGTTGCAGGACAACATTTGGTGTCGGCGGGGGAACGGGAGGTGAAAGATACCAAACGGGTAATCCTAATGTTAACCCCGGGAGGCTGAGGGTAGCCATGACTGGGGCGCTAACTACTCCTAAGGGAGGGAAGAGGAAAGGAATGGTATGGATGGGTGTAGCCCCAATGTGACTAGGGACTAAAGGGGGTTTAGGTAAAAAGGGCGGTTGATTAGTAGGAGTTTGCGTGGTATGGGACAGGGTACATAGTCGGACACGTCAGTGTCAGGAGACGGGGGTGGAATAGATTGGAAGGTCGAGGTCATTGGCGCGTTTGAGTAAACTCCGGGCCCCATAGAGGAAACAAATGAGGTGGTGGGACCCGAAACAGGTTGTTCAATCATGGGGAGAACATTTTCGGGTGCCGCGGGGGCATTGGGATCATGGTAGGTGAGTTGGTCAACCTTGACCACGCGTCCCTCATGGGGGAACATCATAGTACGAAAAACGGTAGAAGCAACCGCCCGCATGGCATACATGTAGCTGCGGCCAAGTAAAAGGTTATAATCAAGCAGTGCATTAATAACCTCGATGTTTATGAGGACGGTTTTGCCCGCCAGCTGGACGGGGACGTTAGCTAATAGGCCTTGTGGTTGAGCCGAACGGCCGTCATAGGCTCGCAACGCAGTAGAGGACTGCTGGAGAGGGGGGGATCCCATTTTCTGCCAGATGGAGGTGGGCATGACACATGTAGAGGCACCTTCATCAATAATGCATCGATGGACGACAAAATTCCGAATGGAAACAGAAACTTGGAATGCTAAAGTGGAAGGCAGGCGGGGTTTGGATTGGGCCAAATCGAATGCCATTAAACTCGAATCATTTGGATCGATAGCCCCAATGGCTGAGAGTAAATTCTTGCGCTGCGAAGGGCAGTTTTTTAAGAATTCTAACGCAGACATGGCTACGGGGGATTGGGCTAAGTCATCGACAATGTTGTAGTTTGACGCAGCCCGCGCGTTGGGGTTATTGTTGATACGGAGAAGTGGGAAACGAGGTGCTTTGGGAGCGCCATCTAGTGGAGGTGGAGGTATGCGTAACGCTTGATCAGTGGGATGAGCGTTAGTGGGTTTATCGGCGGGAGGGGCTTCAGGGGTGGAGCCATATTGGTTCCGCCGAGTCTGGAGGTTGACCTCATCGGAGGACATCATCAACAAGTGGTGGGTACCTGAGTCAAACATGGGTTGATCAGGAGCAGCGTAAGTGATTTGTTGTTGGTTTGGCGCGTTGGCTTGAGGGGGAGCCAACGGTTCAGTGTTTACTACGCCTTGGTTTGGTAACGGGTTTTGCAGCACCAAAGGTGGCTGCTGAGGTTGTGGGGGGTTGGGTGGTGCTTGAGGAGCCGCATGCCCTTGGCGTTGTGCATCAACAGCCCAAAGTTTCTGAACTCGCTCCATGTGTGGACAAAAATGTGTGCAGTGGCCATAGACCCCGCAAATAGAACAAGAATGGTTTGTTCGCAAATTGGGGTTTTAAGCCTGCTTGGGCGGGCGATCAGGGTTTTTGTTTGCAGGGGCCGCATTATTATCAGGGGGATTATGGGGTTGACCAGCTTGGTTGTTCCCATGATTCCGTCCCCTGCCGCGGTTTTGTTGGCCCTGGTTACATTGGTTGTTCTGGTTTTGCTGCAGGGTTTGTTGGGCGTAAACTTTCCATTGGGTAGCAGGTGGATTCTGAGGTTGCGCAGGGGCTAGAGCAGGCTGCGGTGGATGATATGTAGGTGGAGGCTGCGCAGGTGCAGCAGCCTGAGGGGGTTGCTGATAGTGCTGTGGAGCGGGTTGTGGGTTTGCCGCATGGGCTGCCTGTGGCGGGTAATAATGAGGTTGGGCTTGTGATGGCGCAGGAGCTGGTGCAGCCTGCTGGTGATAGTAGGGCTGAGGTGCGACCGGGGGGGCGTAAGCGGGAGTCATATGACCAAAACACTGAGGTGGACATGAGGGTCCATGGGAATGGTGGTGATGTGTCATGGGAGCATACGGGTTGGTTGCTCCAGACTGTGAGGTAGCCCACGAAAGGTCAGGGCCAGGGGTAGGATGTGCTATGGAAAATGGTTGAGGCTGCGAAGAGACACGGCCAATGATGCCGTCGGCAGCGTGGGATGCCCCCGGCGCATCGTGCTGGGAGGAATCACCGTGAGGGGCGTCAGGTATTATGGTATAAAGATAACCCGACTGGGCGTAAATGAGATCGAACTGTTGGGCTTTAAGGATAGCCTCTTCTTCAGACTGGGGTCTTTCGGATGCCACATCCTTAGCAATGATAGGAAGGAGGGATTTGAGGAACCAATCTAGGAAGATCCGGTCGTCTAACTTGATCTTGCATAAACTACGGCGTCGATGCCATTCATGAATGTGGTCCGTGATGTGGGTAGTCGTGTTTTGTCTGCATGATAGTAGGATCTCAACGCCTGCATCATAGCGGACATGTAACTAGAAGAACTGCAGGAAGGTCGAGGCAAGGGAAGTAAAGGTGGCATGGGTTCCATGGGGTTGTTCAATATACCACTTGGCAGCAGAGCCAGTGAAAGTGTGCTGTAATAAACGGAGGCGAATAGAGTCATCTACTATGGAGTTGGAGGAACACCATAGATGGAAGGACATGATATGGTTTTGTGGGTCCTCACCTGCCTTGCCATTGAACTTAGGGATGTCAGAGGGGAGCTTGGTGGGCATGTGAGGCCATGCAGGGTCGTGTCGGATGGGGTCGTTGGTTAATCTGGCTAGGTCAGGCAGGTTGAGGCTAGCCATGAATGGCAAACTGGACAAAGGATGTGACACGGTAGTGGGTTGGATTAAGTTGGGGCCGATGCCCCCAAGTGGAGGGGTGATGTGAGGGAGGTGGCCCCCAAGTGGGGGAACTAAGGTGGTATAGGACGGACCTGCACCACCATGGGTGGTATGAGTCACTGATGGAGTGGGAATAGGTATTCCTGCTGTGGGAATAGGGGCCGTGAGGGGAACGGTAAATGGGGGCCCCGTGGAGGGCATACCCATAGCAGGTGTGGTAACTGGTGTAGTGGTGGATGTGCCACCAACGGTCCCTACCAAGATGGGAGTGGGAGTCATACCAGCCATGGGGCTAGTAGGGGCAGTGTAAAGGGGGTTCTCAGACTCTGGCTAAGAATCAGAGGTAAAATAAGGGGCGTCAGTATCTGGTGACGGAGTCCTATGCCACTGACGAGTGGAGTCAAGTGACAAGGCTCGAGATCTATGATAAGTGGTATCAAGTGATGATGATCTGTGTCGATGACGGGTGGTGTCAAGTGAACCGTGCTGTGGGGGTTCGCCTCTGAGGCGCCGAGAATGTCTCGGGAACTCAATGGTGACAAATGGTGTCAAATCTCTGTGGGTTGAGGTGAGTAAAAAACAGCTCAAAAACCCTAATGCAACCGAGTGTGCAGAAGTAGAGCTCAAAAAATAGGGCACTCAGGCCAACAACCAACTCAAAACACCTACTGTAACAGCGTGCTACAATAGGCGGAGTGTCAATATAAATGGTCAGAATACCAACAAGCAGCAGGTTTCCTACAAATAAAAAACGGTGGACTCGCTAGACCAAAAGGAGGTAAGGGAGCATGCAAACACCTAACGAAAATTATTCTGACTTAACTAGACATATGCTCTGCAAGGTGATGAGATCCAAGTCAGACAATATGAATAGGAAATCCAAGTGGCTGAGATATCCCCCTACCGGGAGGGACACCGGGAAGTCAATCCTAGAAGAATGGCAACTAAGATACCCCATTCATGACACGTCCAGAAAGGTAAATCTGCCGCTTGGTCCTTTTACCGCAATACCCCTATACAGGGATATCCCAAGAACTGCGAAAGGTAGCCCTTCAGTTACTGAATGGAGTTCGGTATTCCACTCAGGCTTCCGGAACCAATCTCACGACTTCAACCCTCCTAAGGGAGAGGCCTTCTGGTAAACTGGTTGTGACCGTGCCAAAAAATACTAGGGGATTTTGGTTCCCTAATTGGACAACAGCTATGTCTCAAGTGTAAGTAACCGAGGGGTGTTATTGGAAGTCTATCCCCCCGATCCTACCTAACTACAAAGATTCTTTTGTGTTCCCCAAGTGGGGTTAGAATGTTGGTTGAGTTAAGTAGCTTTTAAGTCTCACTTGAATTAGGTGACAGAGTGTGTGCTCGTGAGGTGATGAACTAACAGTAATATTGAATTCAAAATTTAAACATGCAAAATTTTCTGAAATAAGAATGCTGAAATTTTAAAAACAATGCTGTAAAAAGGTAACAGAAATAATGTTGCAGAAAAGGTTGTAGGGAAGTAGGGCTGTAGGCAGAACAGATGGTTGTGCAGATGCTGAAAATATTGCAGCAGAAAGCAGACCGCAGGTTTGTGGCGAAAACATGCGGGCGGACTGCGGGTTTGAGGCAAAAACACGCGGGTGGACCGCAGGTTTGAGGCTAAAACAGGAGGGCGGACCGCGGGTTTGAGGCAAAAACATGCGGGCAGACCACGGGTTTGAAGCTAAAACAGGAGGGCGGACCGTGGGTTTGAGGCAAAAACATGCGGTCCGACCACAGGTTTGAGGCTAAAACAGGAGGGCGGACCACGGGTTTGAGGCAAAAACATGCGGGTGGACCGCGGGTTTGAGGCTAAAACAGGAGGGCGGACCGCAAGTTTGAGGCAAAAACATGTAGGCAGACCGCGGGAAAAGGGCAGACAGGCGCGGTTGGGACGCGGGAAGATGGCCGATAGGCGCAGTCAGATCACAGAAAACAGGGAAAAAGGACGCGGTCGAACCGCAGGAGAAGGGACGACAGACGCAGTTGGGTCGCAGCTAAGAGCTGGAAAGGCGCGGTCGGGATGCGACTGCGGAGGGAAAAACTACGGTTTACGGCGGCCGAAAACGACAGCCGAAAGGACAAAATGGGAAATAAAATAAAATAAAAACCAGTGGAGTCTCCAAAACTGTTGCTAGGGTTTTACCCCTAGCTTGTGCGAATGAGCACCTACTAAGGAGAATGGATTCCTTAGTAGCAGTTCAATAATATGTGAAATAAAAGATGCTAAACAGTAATAAAAATTAATCTAAACATGTTCATGAAGCAAAACAACAAAAAGTAAAGAATGATTTTTTATTGATCTGACCTCCAATGTGGAGGTTGGTGAAGCCCGTTGCGCTGATCCTAGAGGTTGCTCCGAGCTCCAGCTGCTCCTTCTCTTTCTCCAATTTTGGAAATGGGCCAAAAGGGGCTCTCACGGTGAAAGTAGCTCAAGGGTGAGCTAGGGTTTCAAGAGCAATTTTGGCAGAGGCAGGATACTTGTGATTGTGGATTTTCAAATAAGGGGTCTCCATCACTTATTTATAGTGGTGGAGTGCCGGTTTAGGGTTAGGGTTTCAGTTGTTTAGGGTTTTTTCCTCCTTTTCCTCATTATTTTATATTTTTTCTTTCTTTTTGGAGATTTTTGCTTTTTTGGAGGAATTTTGGATATTTTTGGAGAAAAAGAGGGTTTTATGGCCTTTTGGAGGCTTTTTATATGGTTTTATGGGTTTTTGATGGAAATATGGTAGGAAAATGGACAAATGAGCCATGTAATGGGGTAGATGAGGTAGTGAACCCTTTTTGGGTGTTAACAGTGGCTATGGGTGGTGTTGTCACAGAAGAGAAGGATATTGGCTGAGATCAATATTTGGACTTAGTTTATTCTTAACCTAGGACTTTATATGATTTTATTCCTAATTCTCCTCGTCCCAACACCGATCCTACCAAGCCATCTGCTGAGACTCATGTAGATGGTGCTATTGGTTCACTCCAATATCTGTCCACATCCAAGCCTCCCAAGCCACAAATTACTTCTGCTACAAATTTTTCCACTCCTAGTGTTTCCATAGAGGTGAATGTTATTCAGTCTTCGCAAACACCCAGTAATAAGAATAAATCTAAAGGTAAAAATAATAAACCAGCAAGAGAATACCAAAACTGTGACTCCAGAGAATGATACAAAACCTAAATGAATTGCTAAGTATCCTTGTTTGTTGCGTGGAGATGATCACTTCACGAAAGAGTGTCCTCATCATGAAGAGATCAACAATGTTTTGAAGAATAACCCCACACCAACAGTGTTGACTGACCCTTTCCCGTCTCAACAACATTTGATCGACCAAGATCTTTGCATGGTCCCTCTTCCTCTACTGAGGAAATCAGAATGATGTCGGCTGAAACTGTTGTGTTTCCTACTAGAAATCAAACATACGATAAAACTCCTAAAAAGAAAGATGAAGGTTCTTCTCCTGAGAAGACTCCTCCAATCAACCCTTCTCCTCTACTCCCTTTTAATGGTCCTCTCACTATTGATAAACCTAGTTTTGACACAATATTGCGCCTTCCTAAGAGTACAATCTATAAAAATGTTTTCAATCCTAGTGGTCGAGCTACTCAATTCTACAACATTGTTGAGGATTTATCCCAAGCACCTTGCACCATGTCCACATTGGAGGTACTCCAGAATTTTCCTGCATAATGGAAGAATGTGTTGTCATCCCTAGGGGCCTGTGATCCTGATACCTCCACCATGATCACTTTTAATGTGGAGAATTAAAAATCGAGGTTATCACATCAACTCATGTTTCAAATCATGACTAGAGTGGTGGGTAGGTGTTGGAGGAGATATTCGGTGAACCAACTAGACTAGTTAGCCGACTAATTAGAGATTAGGTCGGCCTCCATAGGTCGTGTCAGTTGGCTGAACCGATAAGTATTTATTCATAACTATTTTGCAATCCTATATAATAGGTTGTTGATCCAGATACGAACTTGGTTCAGTTTGATGTTTGTATGAACCCATAAGTGTTTTGTGTAATATAAGTTGTTATTCAACCTACTATCTTGTCTCTTGTCTCTGTTATGATTATATGATTCTCGATGTGTATTATTGGTAACTTAGTAATCTGAGTGATTACAACATTGGTTCTGCTGCAGGTAGTACATGTACGGATGAAATGACCATTAGCAGATGATCTTAGATCAAGAGATTAAATACTGGTGGGAGTGCAAGATCACAAACTATTTGCAAAACTATGCTAGAAGAAACAAGTTTACTTTTTCCCATGCGAAGGAAAAATTATTCACTGAAACACATGAAAATTTTGTCGAATCGGTACCTCGGTTTACGAATAAATTACAGGATGAAAAACCAGTAGACACTAAGGAACAAGTGTTGCTCTGAAAACTGATAAGAGGAAAAGGAACGAACCTATCGGAGTGGTTTGAAAAAATCACAAATGAGTTGTGCGTAGACCATGTGATGGAAGAGAGAGTCTCTGTTGATAGTATCCAAGCAAGATTCTATAACAATTTCACTAAGTAGTTCTTTTTCTCACTACTGACCCTTTTGTTTAGATTCCTAATCGACAGAGGAGTAGGGCATATTGTCGGACCTCGTCCATCATTAATCGAACCACCAAAGAATACCAACTGGGCGGAGAAGAAGAAAGTGTGGGAGAAGTTCATTGCTAAAAGGGAGTGGGAGTACTTGTTGAACAAATAGACAGATCTATCTGGGCTTACTAAAGCATCGGGTAGGCTATGGGGGGATAGCTGGTCATGTTTCAGGGTAGAATAGAAGGATTCTAGTTGACTGTAGAAGGAACCACCAGCAATGAAAAGTTGGGATAAGAAAGAAACAACTCAGAGAGTGACACATAAGAGGGTTGCAAATTTGTAGAAAATCAAGAGAGATAAGAGGCAGAAGAGAAGGGAGGAATGTAGAGAGCATGCCATTGCGCTGCAGAGAAGAATGACTACCAGGGTGACATCACATGAAGGAAATCTTCAAAAGTCAGGTCATGACCGATAAGAAGAAGGTGTAGACGATGAATAAGTGTCACCAATGGAGGAAGAATTGTGGATAGAGAAGCGAGATGCTCTCCAGGTCGAGATACTCCAAGATGTAAGACCTCTATCTCTGAAAAAATCAAACTTGAGCGCACGAGTGCAAGCAATTGTCGAAGAGGACCTCAGGCTAAGATTTGGTGAGTATGACGTATGGAGCTGACTAGACGATGAAGGAAATGGTGTTGACCATTTGGTAATTAGTCGGCATCAAGAAGGAAACTAGGTTACGTTCCAATCGTACCCATCCAACTGAAGTATCCACCTACTCTACACAGGACATGAAGGAGCACCCCCCATACCAAATACAGCTTTAGGAAATACAAAGAAGTCGGATCCACAAAAAAGAGTATCCGAGCATCAGCAATTGGCTTGGACAGTGACAAAAGAAGTCAAACTAATCCAATAAATTGTCGGAGAGGAACCGACAAACAAACCTACCATCAAGAATGAGAGTTCAGTTGAGGCTAGATGTGAACAAAGAGTCACGCAGAATATCCCACCATCCCCACCACCACCTCCACCACTGTAGAAGGAGACGTCGGGATGACATGGGGCACAGTACAACACACATCCTCCTTTATGAGGGTGATGAGGATCCCAGATAACATTGGTTCATTTGTAAATCAACATGGGAGGCTAACGCTGTAACTAGTGAAGACAGACGGATGGCGTAATTCACTGGTGCCTTGAGGAAGTGGGAACTAACTTGGTATATGACATATACCGAGAAGACACCTAACATGACCAAGGAAGAAATTAAGAAATGGTTCTTATGCTTCTTCAAAACACCAGATGCAAAACATCTAGCAGCAAAAAAGTTTAAAACAACTGGTATTGCTTCATCCCATATCATCAAATAATCATTCATGGTGATGATGTATATCTCACCTGTTCTTTTCCCTAGTGGATAGATAGGTCCCATGAAACCGACTTCCCACTTATCAAAGGGTGGACTGTTACCTGAGGTACTAACGACAACTCATCTCTCCATGATGTTTTTCTTGTTCTTTGACATACATTGCATATTTTATCATAATTTGTGGCATTGGAATATACTGTTAGCCGCCATAATCCATCTTTAAGTATTTTCCTTGAGGTTGAGTTTCCTCCATAATTTCCTCCTACAATCCCACCATATGCCTCTTCCAACACTCTTCATTTCTCATGAGGAAGAACATATCGACATATAATTTATGTTGGCCCCATCTTGTATAGTTTTCCTATGATCAGTTGGAAGTCAACAGCTCTAACAACTAGTTGCTTCTTCTGAGTAGCGATGAACTCTTCAGGGGCTTTTCATGTCACTGAAAAATGAACAATTTTTTTGTAATGGTCATCAACCATTCTGACTCTAAAAAGTTGTGCATTAGGTAGGTCGTTCTCTGTGCTACTTGGTTCTTCTCCTCATTCTATCCTTGATAGATGTTCAGGTTTTGCGTTTAATCATCCAAGTTTCACAATGATCATGAAATCAAATTCTTGGAATAGTAGTAACCACTGACACATATTCCCCCCCAACACAAGTTTATTGACCAAGTACTTTAATGTTGAGTGATCCATAAACATTTTGAAATTCCCTCCTAACAAGGGTAGAATTTTTGCAACACATACACCATCACCAATCCTTATGTTTTAGTTGTCGTGCAGTTTTTCTCTACAGTAGACAGATTCCAACTTGCAAACAAAATCGGGTGTCCATTTGATCCTTCTCCTGGTTGGGCCAGTATTACTCCTAAAGCGACCTATAAAGCATCAACATGGACATGGAATTCATTTGTCCAATCCAAAAAAACAATATTGGTGTTGCGACCATATTCATCTTTAGTGTGTTAAGGCATCTATGGCACTCATCATTCCATTCGAACTGTTGATTGCATGGGCAGACCCGGGTTTACTATAATTAATCAACAACACCCCAAACTCATTGGCCCTTTCGGCGACAGACCGCGAAGCGATCTGAAGTCTCACCCGAAGTGAATCTAATGGGTTGGCCAAGACTCAAGTGTCTTGGACCAGGTTCTGCGCATCCTACTTCTTTTCTCCTACTCCTGCGCGCCACTAGATCAACTAGCTCTGCGCATCGCACTTTTACCCGTGCGATGCTTAACCCCGCGCAAGTCATACGATTTCCTCTCGCGTCGCACAACTTCTACTTACCCACAATATTCCCAACCTTACCGCATCTCTGCGCACCACGGTACACCCTTCCTCTCCTCAACGCTAAGCCCTCAGCTCGCAGTCTTACGCACTGCAGCTCCTCTGCCGATGTGATACCGCCTCTCTGCGATATCTTACCACTACGACTTTGCGCTCTTAACGTTGACTGTGCCGATGTGCGAAACTCTACTTCTCAGAAGTATATTGTGAGTAACTGGTCATTAGAGACAGATGTAAAGGAGTCTTTAAACAGCCTACTAAGATGCTTAAACTTATCTTTATCCTCTTGCATTATCATGAGCGGAACAGTACATACATTCATCTACAGCAACTAACATTACATGCATAATAACCAGTAACATTTAAGCAAATACAGTCACATTCATACAACACGTAACATGCAGATTTAACGTGGTTCACCCCCGGGATGGGAGCTACGTCCACCAAACTGTGCTTCTATTATATATCTTGAGGGAATTTAGCACAGTCTGTTGCACTGCCTATGCAGCGCGAGGTCTCTTCTAGACCCCTGTTCTATCTCTATGTTGCCTTTCCTTCAATATATCCTTCCCTCTCTGTTCCCTCTATGAATGGTTACATACAGACTCAAATGACTCACAGACACTAGGTGTCTGGATCGTTACAACGCAGTCTGTCTGACTGATTCCTGAATCTACAAACTATCAACTGACCAACGATCTAACTCACTGATTAGCTAACCCTTTACAATACAAAAATACAAGCTTTTATAGGAAGCCCGAAGGTCGTGCCATTACAACACTGTGGGCCTGTCCCAACAGTAAACCCATACCCTAATTAGTGACAGTCGGTCCTCTCTGTCGTTGAGGTAGCCGCTTCCCGTCACACTGCAGCTCTCTGCAGTCTTCCATGCTTCCCGGCACTGACCATGGGTACTATGCACCGCTTCTCGTTCTGTCCTTCGCCTTCAATGCTTGAGCCTCTTTGCTCCTTCTTCTTTATGAGGGTCGCTGAGCCCTCCTGTCTTCCGCCGCTGCCTTCAATGCAGTGGTTGAGCTTTCTTCTCTCGGCCACTCAGGTACCGTTTCCTTCTTGACTCTTCTATCCCAAAATTCATGGTTTCCAGCTCTGCTCTCCAGCTGGAAACGTGCTACAACGTCGTAGCTCCGCCCTGTCCTTTTTCCACCAAAACTTCTCTCTTTCCACCAAAATTAGCAGCTTCTTCTGTAGCTGCGGGATCCTACTCCAACAGTCCCCTAACACTTACTTGTGGCTCGCCCCGAGCCACTACTAGTAGGTGTCTCCTGTTGTAGCTTCTCCTTCGCCTCCTGCGAAGTTTTCTGCAACTTACCCCGAAGTTCTGCAACTTCATTCTTCATTACCTCGGCACGCTCTTTCTGGAGTTTTGGTAACGTAGCTCGGTGGGCTTTCTTATGCTTTCTGCCCTTAGTCACGGTGTCGCTTTCTTCGCTCTTTCTTCTTTATGAGCACTCTAGTGTTTGAGAAGTGTTCCACAGATATCCTTTCCTCTTTATCTGGGTTAGAACTTTTATCACAAGGAAAATCTGTATCTTCCAGCCTCCTCAAACCTTTCCTTCCATCTAGAGCCTCGTGGACGGAGAAGAAGCAACCCATGAACTCCGCTCCGAGGACAAGCCTTTGTCCTCGTTCTGGAAGTCTCCCCTCTGATGGGTTTGCAGTCTTCTTCCACTTCTCTTCTCTTCGAAGTGGTCCAGGTCCATAGGCTGCCTTGGATCCTCAGGGTGCTGTTTTGCCTTTTCTTGCTCAGCAACCCTCTCCAAGCATGCACGCTGCCTCTGATCTATGACAACCATATGTTGTTTCTTTACCTTAGGAATCTTTTGTTCTTCGGTTAGCTGATCAGATGGGTCAGCAACTTTCTCCCGTTGCTTTCTTTTTCTGATTTTTACCTTCCTTGTAGCGGGAGATTTCTTCTCATCAGTCTTCTGCTCTACTTTCTTATCTTCAGTGGTCGGCTCGGCATTCTTCTTCTCCTTAGCGGAGACTTTAGTGACAACTTCTACTTCTGGCACTTGACTCTTCATCCCTAGCAACTGTCTAACTTGTGCTATACTTAGTTTCACAACCCTGGGCGACGTCGTCATGGCGGATCTATGGTCACCAGGACCAGGGTCAAAACGTCTCAACATGCCTTCTAGAGGTTCGCTTTTAGTCAGAATCCGCTTGGCTCAATACTCTGGGCGTGCAAGGGCTTCGAACTCTGGAAGTCACTGTACTCTGTAACTGGATTGGCTAATACTGCACACTCAGGACTGCTCTATATGGCTCTCGGATGTTTGCAAAATGTGACTCTCGTACCTGGTAGTTCCTATATTTATGACGAGTCAATGTGCCTTGATGGGGCGGTCATCCTGGTAAAACCCGTCGGACTTAATTATTGCCTGGATGATGCCATGCCCGCCATTCTGATCCTCAATTAATGCGGAAATCTGCTCACGTGCTACTCGAACTGTGCATGCTCAGGTGTCAGTCTTGTCAAAGATGTTTCCAAATATAGAAACTTAATGAGACCTACCGCCAAATCTACGGTAAGGGATACCGGTCATTTCCTCATTAACTGCCTGTCAGACCATGACTTGACGGTCCACTGTAAGTTGCCAAACTGGACACGTGGCACGGTGACATGTGGCATTGCTGCGATGTAGCCTCCTTTTCACCTGCGCAACCAAATTTTTAAATTTTATTTTATTTTAATTTTATTTTATTTTTATTTTTTTTTATTTTTTATTTTTTTCGCGCTGGTGCGATTCCTCCTGACTAGGCTATCTGCCGGTGTAGACTAGTTCCTGGTGCGATGCCTCCTTTCAACTACACTGGGCATCTGCACCTCAATCAACTATTCATGCTAAGACGGAGAGATGGGTAGGTTGGCACTGTAGAGCTTAAGCCTACTGCCATTAATCCATGTGGGAAGAAGCTCCCCGTTCAACTGACTGAGTTGAACAGCACCGCCTTCTGTGACTTGCTGTATCTGATATGGCCCCAGCCAATGTGTTTTGAACTTCCCTGGAAACTTCAGAAATTTTCTGTCATACAGGAGCACTAGGTCTCTGATCTGGAAAGTCTTATTCTTAATGTGTCTATCATGCCAGGCTTTTTCTCGTGCTTTCTGCACTGTCTGATGGAATCCGGCGATGAACCTGTCTTCTTCCAAGGTAAGCAGCTGTGCTAACCGTTCCTCTACCATGGCTATATGAGTCATCCCAGTAATCTGAGTGACTCTTAAGCTAGGAAGAATATACTCCATAGGCATAACAGCCTCCTGTCCATATACCAAGCTGAAAGGTGTGTCCCCCGTAAGTTTCTTGCATGTGGTTCTGTATGCCCACAAGACAGTGTTAACTCGAAGGTCCCAATCGTTCCTCTGGCTATTACAAATCTTGGTGAGAGCATTTTCTAAAATTTTATTGAAGGCTTCGACCATACCATTAGCTTGTGGGTGGTAGGGAGTGCTCTTATAATGCTGAATCTGGAAGTCTTCTGTCAATGCCTCAATAGTGATGTTCAGGAAGTGTGTGCCTTGATCGCTCATCAAAATTACTGGGCATCCAAACCTGCTGATGATGTTTTCAAAAAGGAACTATGCAGCTGTAGCAGCATCACAATTTCTTACTGCCTTGGCCTCTGCCCATCTGGTGAGGTACTCTGTTCCAGTGATGATGTATCTCGCACCAGTGCGCTTCCCGGGTGGGTTGATTGGACCCACAAAATCGATAGCCCATTTGTCAAATGCGCGCAGTGTGACCTGCGGTCACAGCGGCATTTCATCGCGACGCGAGGGTTTTCCTACCCTTTGGCAGATATCGCAGCATCTGTAGAAGTCCTTTGTGTCTTTATGCAGTGTAGGCCACCACAAGCCTGCGTCTAGAATTTTCTGCGCGGTCGGTTTTCCTGCAAAATGTCCTCCTGCGGTTCCTGAATGAGCCTATTTGATAATGGTGTCTTTCTCGTGTGGCATCACGCATCTGCGCAGAACTTCATCCGGACCTAACTTGTATAGACATCCTGCAATGAGGGTGAAGTCTGCTGCCTTAACAACCAACTGCTTCTTTTGCTGTTTAGTAAAGTCGTCAGGTGCTACTCCTGTGGTGAGGAATTGAATAATGTCGGCATAGTACTCATCTGCAATCTGTATGGAAAACAACGGCGCATCTGGCAGATTGTCTTCTAGGTTACTAGGCTCTTCTCCTGAGTCTAGCCGCGACAGATGATCCGGTCCTGCATTCAGTCTGCCTGGTTTCACAATGATCTCAAAATCATACTCCTGGAAGAGGAGTAACCATCTGCAGATTCTCCCCCCTAACACTGGTTTATTGACTAGGTACTTCAATGCGGAATGATCAGTAAAAATTTTGAATGAGGCGCCCAATAGATAGTGCCTGAAATTCTGCAACGCATATACCATAGCTAAACCCTCCCTTTCTGTTGTGGTGTAGTTCTTTTCTGCTGTTGATAACTTTCTGCTGGAATATGCGATGGGATGGTCAAGATCCCCTTCTCCTGGCTGGGTTAAGTCGACTCCTAATGCGATGTCGGATGCATCCACATGTACATGGAAAGGCTTAGTCCAATCCGGAAATACTAGGATGGGTGCTGTAACCATCTTCTTCTTAAGTATGTCTAGGCTCTGCTGGCATTCCTCATTCCATAGGAATTTTACATCTTTTTTTAGCAATTTCTCCATCGGTGCTGTAATCTTTGCGTAGCCCTTGATGAACTTTTTGTAGTACCCGGTATGACCAAGTATTGTCCTCAGTTTCTTGACTGAATTAGGTGCTGGAAGGTTTACAATGATAGCGATCTTGGCGGGGTCTACCATCAAGCCTTGTCTGCAGACAATGTGACCCAACAAGATACCAAATGGTGCACAGAATATACATTTTTTCAAGTTTAGAGAGATCTGGTACTGCCTACATTTTTCTAACATCAGTCTTAGATCGCCTATGTGCTTATTGATTAACCCAAATACAGTCCAATCGTCAAAATATACTTCCAAGAATTTCTGAATGTATTCTTTAAATACAGCAACTACTACTCTAGAAAATATAGCTGGTGCATTCTTAAGACCAAAGGGCATTACCGTATACTGGAACGAGCCCCACTCTGTTGCAAATGTAGTCTTGGATCGATCTTCTGGGTGTATTCTGATCTGGTGGTAGCCTGAAAACCCGTCAGTGAAGGAGTAGACCTCTTGTCCTCCCACGTTGTCTAATACTTCATCAGTGAACGGTGTTGGAAATGGATCATGAAGTGATGCATCGTTGAGTTTTTGCAGATCAACATAGATCCTTATGTCCCCTTTTGTTTTCTTCTCTTGCACTACCATAGGGCTAAACCATTCGCTTTCCTCTACTAGTTCAATGATGCCTTCTGTTAGCATTTTATCAATTTCGTCCTTTACCTTTTCTTTGTATCGTGGGTTCAATATGTATGGACGCTGCTTAATTGGTCTAGCATCCTCCTTTAATGGTATCCTCATGACTCCCAAGTCTCCAACTATTCCCTTCATCTCTGTGAACTTGGTGGGAAATAGGTCTTGATAATCATGTAGCAGATCTGCAATCTGTCCAACTGTTTCATCATTCCATTAGTCTCCAATAGAGGCAAACTTAGGTTCCTCGTTTGTACCAATATTGATCTTTTTAATCTTGATGGGCTCGGTGATCGCTGGAATCTCTAGCTGTGGTCCCTCCACTTCGCGAGTGCCTTCTGATTCTGGGATGTTGGTATTGCGAGGATCCTCGTCCGCTTCCTCTGATTCTGATGTGAAATTATAGCATTCCAACGCCTCTTCTAGCTGGATAGTCCACTCAGGTTGGACTGGTACTGAGATAGTGTGATCTTCAAAAATCTTAGTCTTGATGATATCTAGGGCCTGGGCAACACTTGGATGTTCTGATTCAAATGCAAAGGTGAGTAGGAAGTTGTCTGTCATCAGCGGCCATGTGGTTGTTCCCTTGCGCAGCTCGGTCTCTGTGTACCAATTCCTTGGAATTGTGTCCAATGTGTGAATGAATCTGTGAACCCATTCATCCTCTGGAATGTCCGACCAGTTCTGTTCACATATCTGAATGTGTACCCTAGGGTCAGTTTCTCCTGTGTACTTGCACTGAGCATACCTTCTGTCATCAGAAAATATGATTGCCATCAGTCTTTTGATGTTATCCCATGATGCGATACTTTCTTTATGCGCATACCACCATCTTGCAGGTGTGGCTCTAACTGCAAGGTCCATAGCTGCGATCCTCTGTTCAGGGGGAGTTTGTTGCTAAAATTGTTTGAGAAAATCTTGGATGTCTGTTAGACCATGATATGATGGAGTCTCGGCGATCTCAGCACCAATCCATCGCAGTGACTTACTTATAAGCGCACATCTGCGCAATGATACTTCGTAAAGTATTTTCTGCCAGTTTTCTAGACCAACATCCGAATCTGATGCGCATGAGCTGTCGCATTGCCAACTAATATGCCCTTCTGCAGTGGGATTGATATAGTCATTTTGGTTTGCTGTCATCTGGTAGAGACTCTCCATATTATGTGCCTCTTCCTCTGCTTGGATAGGTTCGATATATCTAGGTCCTTGGTAAGGATCCAGCGGTGCGATGACCCGGATCCGCGCATCCTCAAAGGTCATTTGTCTTTTCTTTAGGTCAATGACAGCTTTGCTGCCAATTGCCCAATCAATACTCAGTAGTGCTGGGTATGGTCGACTGTCACCAATGATTTCTATAACCTTGAAGTCCACAAAAGTACAAACTCCGTCAATATCAACTGGCACCTGTGATAATCGACCTAATGGCGATACTCGCTGTTGATTAGCTAATCTCAGGTGGATAGGTGATAGGGCTAACTGGGGACTACCCATCTGTTCCCATGTCTGCTTGGTTAGAACGTTCACCTCTGATCCTAGGTCTAAGACAACCTCATCCATTTCAAAGTCACCGATCTGGGCTATGAATTTCATCTCTCTTCCTGTCCTTGCATGTCTTGTAATATTATGGACAGCGCGGTGTGCACTGTCCGAGAGAGAGGGTTGCTGACACTGATCTATCATACACTATAGCTCACCAACAGCTTTATCATTTCTCAGGAGTCAAGCAGCTGTGTAGGAATGCTTGTATACTTCCTGTCGATTCATCTTCATCACATCTTCCGGATGTGGTAGCCTGCTGTGCCTGCTCAGGGTTATCGCTACAAGCTGCTTGCTGCGGTACGCCCCTAGACGGCGGTACCTGCGGTCCTGCTAGTGTAGGTTCATTAAAGGAAGCCTTAGCTTCGTGAAAGGTCTCCTTATTCTTCTGTAGGTTGAGTGTAGTTTCTTTAGTAGGAGCTCTGCGCACCCACCCCTGACTTGTGTTCTGTCCGGTCTCCTGCGATGTGCCACTAGTGGAAGCACCGCTCCGAGTCACAATGTTAATTGCTGGTTCTGGTTCCTTAGGTTTAGCAGCAATAAGCTCGATGTTCTGGTGTCCAACTGGTTTAGGGTCTCTGATCTTAGCTATCAATATGGGACACTCTTCTATGGTATGATCATAATATTTGCAGTAATTACAAGTAGTAGTGGCGTTCTGGCAGTCCCTAGCATAGTGTCTGACAATTCCACAATTATAACAAGTGACTGGTCCACGACCTTGACCAAAACCTCCTTCTCTTGCGAAGCCTCCTCCACGGCCTCGTCCTCTGAATCCTCCTCCTCGGCCTCCATACGGCTGAGCCGGCTGTGTTCCTGTTGCTGGACCCTGTGTGTCTGCTTGGACTCTGTACACATCCTGTGTTCTTTCTAACAGGAGATCATAAGCTCGGCAATCTTGTGGATCATGCCCGACGGATTTACAGAAGATACAATAGAGATTTTTAGGTGTCTGGACATACTTTTGAAGCAAAGGGCATTGCTAAGGTGGATGTCCTTGAGTTCTACATATTTCACACCATGGCCCTCGTGTTCGTGGTAAGGGGTTAGGAGCCCCTGACGCTAAATATTCTGCAAAGACTGGACAGTTGTCTTTACTGTGGCCTTGTTCTCTACACTTTATGCACCATATGTCTTGCATAGCCTCTTTCCATTTTTTAAGTTCGTGTATCTGTAAGGTGAGGTTGGCCAACTGGGTCTGTAGAGTTGTCATCCCTGTACTGGTTTCTGCTAAAGGTGAAGCCTCTAGTTTCATTGCCATCTCCAGCGCTTCATCTTGAGTAGTGAGTTTTTGTTGCATTAGTGGCATTCTGATATGAGGGAGCAGCGCTGCAATAAACCATTCTTTATGCTGCTCCGGCGCAAAGTCAAAACTTACTTGGTCGATAAGAGCTTTGAATTTCTGGTCAAAGTCCCATACTGACTCTGATGGTAGCTATTTAATATCCTTAAGCTCTGTAATGCACTGAGACTCAGATTTAGGTTTCTTGAACTCTTTAATCATGGCGTTCTTGACCTGGGCGATCGTCTTGGGTAATGTAGTATACTTTATGTACCATGTCAAGGCTCTGTCTCTGAGTGTGGTAACCAACTGTACAAGTTTAAGGTTATCATCGTTGATTGTTTTAATGGTCCACATAGCTTCGCATAGGAACCAATGTTGTTCCAGATCTTCAGCTCCTATACCTTTAAAGATAGGTAGCTTCATGTCGTCTCCCATTCTATTTCTCTGTGGTGGGTTCTGACTGACTGGAGTACTACCACTCAGCGGTGTAGGTGAAGGTGCTATAATGGGAGTAGGTACTGACTGTGAGCTACTAGATGGAGTACCTATGGGATTATTCTGAGTCCCTGTCTGCTTTTGTGGAGTATAGGGGTGGTAAGGGATACCCTCCTCTGGTTCTTCGGTGGTGCTAGGGCTCTGCTGTCTAATACTGTTTGAACTGTCTTCAAATATAAGAGAACTAAATGCTACTTTATACTTCTTTCCACTCCGTGTTTGTCCAATGTCATCAAAATCACTTTCAAACTCTTGTGACATTACTAGCTTTACTTATTCATCTGAGACTAGATCCATTGTTCCTTTTTCATATAGCAGCATCTTAAGGGACAAGTTTAGAGATCTTAGGTACTTACCGCGATATCCTTTGAAGAAGTATCGTTCGGCTGCGCTGAAGCTCTTTCTCTGGTCAACTGCAAACTCTGTAACGTAGCCTTCTAGCACACTAGTGAGCCAGAAGTCCACTGCTCTCGTAATCGGATTGTCAAGTTTCTGTACGGTCTGAATCAGCTCCGGTGTCCAGACAATGTTTCTTTTCTTCTTGAATGTGTTGCTATCTGTCAACTTGGATAACCAATCGAAAAGCTCGTTTCCGTAGGTTACAAAAAATATAGCGTGTATGTCTGAAGCGATGTGCTTCTCTAGCCAGGCCTCTGTGCTTAGTCTTGGACTCCTGTTCTCTTTCTTGGTGAACTCCCGTAAGTCTGAATCCAGCCACTGGTGAAATTCTTCTCTCGTAGGATGCCAACAGAACATTGACTCCCAGTCATTTATCCCGGCGACGGAACCATTTGTTGATTGCATGGGCAGACCCGGGTTTACTATAATTAATCAACAACACCCCAAACTCACTGGCCCTTTCGGTGACAGACCGCGAAGCGATCTGAAGTCTCACCCGAAGTGAATCTAATGGGTTGGCCAAGACTCAAGTGTCTTGGACCAGTTTCTGCACATCCTACTTCTTTTCTCCTACTCCTGCGCACCACTAGATCAACTAGCTCTGCGCATCGCACTTCCCCTTCTACTCGTAGAACTTTTACCCGTGCGATGCTTAACCCCGCGCAAGTCGTACGATTTCCTCTCGCGTCGCACAACTTCCAATTACCCACAATATTCCCAACCTTACCGCATCTCTGCGCACCACAGTACACCCTTCCTCTCCTCAACGCTAAGCCCTCAGCTCGCAGTCTTACGCACCGCAGCTCCTCTGCTGATGCGATACCGCCTCTCTGCGATATCTTACCACTACGACTTTGCACTCTTAACGTTGACTGTGCCGATGTGTGAAACTCTACTTCTCAGAAGTATATTGTGAGTAACTGGTCATTAGAGACAGACGTAAAGGAGTCTTTAAACAGCCTACTAAGATGCTTAAACTTATCTTTATCCTCTTGCATTATCATTAGCGGAACAGTACATACATTCATCTACAGCAACTAACATTACATGCATAATAACCAGTAACATTTAAGCAAATACAGTCACATTCATACAACACGTAACACGCAGATTTAATGTGGTTCACCCCCGGGATGGGAGCTATGTCCACCAAACTGTGCTTCTATTATATATCTTGAGGGAAGTTAGCACAGTCTGTTGCACTGCCTATGCAGCGCGAGGTCTCTTCTAGACCCCTGTTCTATCTCTATGTTGCCTTTCCTTCAATATATCCTTCCCTCTCTGTTCCCTCTATGAATGGTTACATACAGACTCAAATGACTCACAGACACTAGGTGTCTGGATCGTTACAACGTAGTCTGTCTGACTGATTCCTGAATCTACAAACTATCAACTGACCAACGATCTAACTCACTGATTAGCTAACCCTTTACAATACAAAAATGCAAGCTTTTATAGGAAGCCCGAAGGTCGTGCCATTACAACACTGTGGGCCTGTCCCAACATTAAACCCATACCCTAATTAGTGACAGTCGGTCCTCTCTGTCCTTGAGGTAGCCGCTTCCCGTCACACTGCAGCTCTCTGCAGTCTTCCATGCTTCCCGGCACTGGCCATGGGTACTATGCACCGCTTCTCATTCTGTCCTTCGCCTTCAATGCTTGAGCCTCTTTGCTCCTTCTTCTTTATGAGGGTCGCTGAGCCCTCCTGTCTTCCGTCGCTGCCTTCAATGCAGTGGTTGAGCTTTCTTCTCTCGGCCGCTCAGGTACCGTTGCCTTCTTGACTCTTCTATCCCAAAAGTCATGGTTTCCGGCTCTGCTCTCCAGCTGGAAACGTGCTACGGCGTCGTAGCTCTGCCCTGTCCTTTTTCCACCAAAACTTCTCTCTTTCCGCCAAAATTAGCAGCTTCTTCTGTAGCTGCGGGATCCTGCTCCAACACGAACTTCACATCTTTCTTCAATATTTTCTCCATTGGTGAGGTGATCATTGTATATCCCTTTATAAACTTCAAGTAATACCTAGTGTGGCCCAATGTTTCCCTCAACTATTTCACTGTCATTGGTGCCGGTAGGTAAACAATTATTGCAATCTTGGCAGGATCAACCAACATGTCTTCCTTGCATACAATGTGTCCCAATCATGGGGGTTTCACTTAGTGAACTTTTTACATAGCATGATTTTTTGCAGTATATTAAAGAATATCCCTAATTTCACTAAATATTGGAAAATTCCTCCAAAAATTATATTGTTGAACCCCCCTCCCAATATACCTTTCCAATTAAGAAAACCCCTACTTTCACTAGATATTGTAGGTATCAATTTTCATCAACCCATTTTTAATACCCCCTTTATGTTATATTATAAAGTTGTAACAAACAAGATCCCTAACACATCTTAGTATAAGCAAATATGATGCTAAATTAAATAATAGTATAATGCTAATAATTATCCCATCGGGCTTGTAGCAGGTGTAGTGGATATTTTTCTCTAGCTATGTGACAAAGCACCTACCTTAGACCAAAGGGATCTAAAGATAGATTTCATGGTGCAAGGGAAAGCATTCAACCTTGACTTACAAGAAAATAACAAAAAACATTTTTTTTTGGATTTTTTAATTAATAACACAATTGCAAGAACTCTTACCTTTATAAATGGGTCACTGCAGTCATTTGAGGAGTTGGTCCAATGTCTTCCACGATCTGGTTCTCTAATTTTCTCCAACAAGGGTTGTCAACAGGAAGGGAATCAAGGATTGTATGGAGTAAACTCAACATACAATGCGATATCGAAATATGTGGCTAGAAGGTGAGACGAGTGACAAAAAGTGTCTGAAAAAAAAAGGTAAAAAAGTGACTAAAAAGTGTTTGTGGGGAGACCTTCACAATGTATTTATAGGATTATCCAAGATTTGTGTTTCCCATGGTTATTAGTCCATGGTTTTATGTAGTGCATGGTATTGGTCCATGGTTTTTGACCCGTTCTCATTTTAGGGTTTTTTAGTCCTTTTTTGAGAGAATGGGGTTATGTTGTAATAAATGCTCATTTCCTTGTATTTATGAGGGAATGAATAATGAGTTTTTGGACCAATTTGCATGGAATTTAATTGTTAAGGTCAAAATGGAGGGAATAATGATGGGATTATGATCTATAATTATGGTGTGGACCATAGAGATCTATGTGGACAATTTTTTTTGTTAACAGGGGCGACTGATCAATTCGTACCATTGGATATGGAAGGCACAATGGAATAGTAATGGGGAAGGAAAAATGTGAAAAAGGAAACCTAGTCAAAATATCATTGTAACAAATAATGTAAACTATTGATAATCCACTAGTTAGTCTAATGCTTATAAAATATGAGAATTGCAAATGTTTCATAGCATATCCTTCCAATCTACCAATTTTACGTCATGTAAATACAAGTATATCCATAGAAAACGAATTTTTTCTATAATATTAATATATTAAAATCCATAAAATGCAAAATTGAAACTCTTTCATGGATGCACTTCCCTACCTTCCTATCAAAACAAGCATCATTGATGTTTAACCCAAATGGACATGGAAAAATTCCTCTTACTTTCGAATAACACCATATGATCATGTGCATAGCTTGGATTTGGGTAATTTACAAGATGAAATGAATTTTGTCCACTTGCTCTATATTTATTTTTGAAATCAAGGGAATTGGCATCATTTACCTTTTCTTGGGTTATATCTAGTTTTCTTTTCTTTACAGGAGAGGGAAAAATATCCATTGTTAAGTTTCAAGCATGAAATAGTTATAAAGATACACATATGGTGAAACTTATATTATACCATTTCATGGTAACAATAATACATAGGGTATGTAAATAAGGATTTATATTTTTCACCTATGTTCATGTCAATTCCAATACAATATTAAGACGGATGCCTTACAGATTTGTGTCATTCAGTTTCCTTAGATCGATGTAAATCTATATTTCACCAATCTTTTTGTTCTGCACAACCATCAAACTGATCCATTTTGATTCCTCTATATGATCGATAATTCCTGCATCCAACATCCTTTCTAGTTCGACTTTGACACACTCTATATATCTTGGATTCAACCTATATGGTTAATTATTTATTTGTTTTGCATCGGGTTTCAGAGGAATCTCCATTTCTCACAAATCCCCTAAAATGCCTTTCTTTTCATAAAATTTTGTCAGTAATAAGTCATGAAACTCATGTAGTAGATAGGTGACTTTCTGTATCAGTGACTCATCCCAGTAATCGCCAATACTAGCAAACTTTGGGTTTTCTATTGTTCCAATATTGACTTTCTTTATCTTCAGTGGTTACTTGAATTTGTTGTACGGTATATCTGGTGGTTCGATATCGCAACTTCCTTATGATTCTCGAATATAGAGAACTCTCAGATCATCTTCACCAATAGGCTCTCCCACCACAATGTAACATTCCATCATCATCTATGGTGTCGGTGTCCATTGTGATCCCATTGGTAGCCTGATTGGAGCTATCTATAATACTTTGTCATGGATGTCCTGTAGCGCACTATGGGTAAATGGATTTTCATTTGAAAAACTGAAATATGGTTGATCCTGACATTCAATTCTTCCCACGTTGTTGTTTCCCTATGCAGCTATGTATAAACATACCATCTCCATGGTATTTTGTCTAGTGTGTAGATGAACGCATGAACCCATTCCTCTTTTGGCCTTAATCCCCATGTTGTTTGGTTATCAAATGGGTTCTTGGATCATTTCTTCCTTCATATTTATTTTCTTGATAGTAGTCGTCCTCCTCGAATCAAACTTCCATCAATCATCGACATATATTCCAGTCCATTATCACTACTTTGTGCATATCCCACCATCTTGCTGGAGTATCCTTCAGTACCTCTTCTAGGGCCAACAAGCGTTGTGGTTCAGATACTTTATCTTCAAATTCATTGATAAAATATTTCTACCCATCTCAATGACTGAGTGATGCACACACACTTCCTAAGTCATACTTCATGCAACTGGCTCTATCAATTATCTAGTGCTTCGTTTGCATATGAAGATGATGATATGATGCTCCACCAGCCTAAATCTCCATCAACAATGGGATTTATATAGTCTTCAAAGATATTATAGGAACTATCCCATCCTCTTGCAACTTCATCTTTTATTGGTTCAACATATGGTTTCCCTTCGAGGGGATCTGATGGGGAAATGACTCTTGTGCCATGATTCTCGAATTTCATTATCCTTTTTCTTGAATTTAATAACCGTCAATTTTCCCATTTCCCAAACAATTCCCAACAGTGTGGGGTATGGGTTGGTGTCATCGACTATTTCAATAACATCAAAGTCTACATACATCTTCTATCCTTCCACTTCGATAGGCAGATGAGCTACTCGTCCTATTATCTCCTCAAATAAATTAGACTTAGACAATTTATTTTTATGTAATGATAGGAAGTCAAAAACATTTTTTTTAAATTTTAAGGCTCATTGTGAGAGATTTTGGTAATTAACAAAGTCTGAAACACTTTGGACTCCATTTTTCTAATAAAAAATCAAATCTCAGGTTTCAATGGCTTAGGTGAACATCTCAACTGTTCATTAGCCACTGAAAAGCCTAGATTTCGACAGCTTAAAAATGAAATCCGGGGCTAATTTAGCCACCGAAATCGCAGGGAATTTAAAACAATTAGCACGTCTTTCACACTCAACAACCGTCAGCATGAAAGCACTATCATTAAACCATTAGCCACCAAAAATACAGGATCGGCAGTCAATCATGATTTGGTAAGAAGTGTTTTTATGAAATTGAGGTGACATATCTAATCCCAAACCCTCTTTTCCCTACACCTGTCCCATGTCTGTGATCTAATTACCACGAGCATTGTATTTCTAGTTCAAATGATCACATTCCATGCACGTTTTAGTTTACGGGTCTCATCAGCTAAACCATCACCCTGATCAAATCACAATTTCCAACTATATCCCTCAAAATCAGGACATCCCCTTAACTCATTCCTCATTCATTGCATGTGTCCTCACTGAGCCCAAGCTTCACTAATCCCGTGCTATATTGCCTTCACCAAAGTTCAAATTTTCAAATTGCAAGTGTAGAGAAGCAGTCCAGAAAATGAAGAGAGGAGGACCTGCCCTAAGGAAAGAGCTGGGTGATATCAGTTACCTAGAATCACACCCAAAGGTATGTTAGATGTTCAAAGATGTAGGATGTTACAGGTTTTGTGAAAAAATTCAAGGATTTCATTAGCAAGTAGCAGAAGCCTTTTCTCTCACGTTTGATGGCATGAAAGCAGTGATCAGCAAGGACGAATTTCAGGTGGATGAAGCTCTTATAATTGAAGTGAAAAAGCTTCCAAGGACTGGAGAAATTTGGTTTAAGACCACTGTTACAAAGAATGTGGAATTTAGGTCTTACCTGAAACCTGAGCACAAAAGTATTGTATGGAAGAAGAGCATCCTTACATCCTATCTTGAGGAAAAATGGCAGCACCTGTTGAAGTCAATTCTAGTCTACATGACCTGTGAGGGCAGATACAATAGGATAAGGAGCATTTCAAATTAATCAATCACTTCACTGGAAGGAACAACCCTTGAATCTGCCTTTTCACCTCTACAAAAGCTTAACTAATATGGCTCATCAAGTCAGAGCTAAGCCAACCAAAATTGCAGGCATATTATCCCATCATGGCTTGATCAAGCTAATTGTCTCTGAGCTCTTGCAAAGGAGGAATGTTGCCTGGACATACTTCTTGTTCTAGAATGAATTTGAAACAAAGATGCATCCAGAGGATGAAAGGAGGTCTTCTTCAAAGAAGTATTCCACTCCCAAAAGTGGAAAGAGGAAGAGGAGAGCCATCTCTCCAATTGCAGTTGACCAAACCTCTCCAGCTTCTAAGACTAAGAAGGAAAAAAGGAATCTAGACTTTAGTGAGAAGACAGAGAAAGAGGAGGTTTCTTCACAAAACAAAAATGTCCTCAACCTACCATACACTGATTCAGAGGATGAAGAAGAGCAGGGAGCTGACCTAGCTAATCAGGTTGTATCAGGGCATGAGGATCTTCCCTCTCCTACACCAAAGGATGGTCAAGGTCAACAAGTGGTAGAGGATTCATCTAGCAAGCCATAGGAACCCAGATCCCAGAAGATCAACTAGCTGCTAAGGTAGGTGTATGAACTAGAAGTTTTGGGGAGATAAATTAAAAGAACCAATGGAAGATTAACCAAAATAAATACTGAATTGTATGACTCTCTCCAAGAGCTAAAAAGGAAGTATACCAATATGGAAGAAATCAATCCCAGGTTAATGAAGGACAACACTGGGCTCTACAGGAAAATCAGGTTGTCAAAACTGCAAACAAAGGATTCAAACCCTCAGTCTGAAGCACATCATAGGATGGAAACCTTAGCAGAGGTAGCCATGAATCTTCATGATTCAGGGGCAGCCTATGATTCTACCACCACCCCAAACCCTATTCATGTTATAGAGACACTTGAGGAACAAAATTGAGTCTTTAAAGCATTAGGGTAAAGCGCGATGGTTGCAATTTTGGCTAAATGTTAAAACAATATTTTTGGTGGATTAGGCGAACACTTCAATTGTTCATTAGCCACCAAAAATAGAGATTTTGGTAGCTAACAAGATCAAAGTTTTCGTTGACTAGCCACCGAAAGTGTAGACAGGGAAAAGAAGCATATTTTTGCACAGGTATGACTTTTGCTGATCCAAGCACCTCAAGGATGATTTATAATGCTAGGTAATAATTAAGCCTGCATCAGTATTAAGGTTTTGTTTCAGTTTTGAAGGTGCTAGCAAGATGAATAAGATCACATTTCCTGCCTACTTTGGTAAAAGGTGACTTGTCTTCCAAATGGAAAGTTTGAATTCTCCTTCAGTTTCTACTGCAGCTGTCAAAGAGTTCGAAGATTAGGAAGATTTTGGTGATATGGAGATTGACCATCAAAATATGATCTTTTCCTATTTTTTAGCAAATATTTATGACTGTCTATTTTTAGTAAATTCGATCCAGTTTTTGAGGATCTAGAATAATTTTGTAATGGCTATAAAGCCTATAACTTATGTAGAACAACGGGTTCAACTTTTGGAGACTTTTTCATACTTTGTAAGATCAAGATTCTCATTTTGAAATCAGTAATACAAGCTTCTTTTTCCATTACTTGTTCAGATCTTCATCTTCTTGTCTATTCTATTACTTGCACCTGAATGTCAAATTCTTGTTAATTCTGTTTGTCTGATGTTTGATAACTGTCAACTTGTCAATGCATCCATAAACTAGAATTTTGAATTAATTTACTTGGTTTATCTGGCCATTCATATAAACTTTGTGTGTATGTTTCTGCTAGTAAATTAAGTTTTCTTCGTACATTCATTTATATACAACTCTCTGAATAGTGATAGTTAAAATCCTTGTCAATCCAGTTGTGTTTATGCATGTCTTGAGTGAGTGAGTTTTGATTGATTCATCTGACTTGATCCATTTGAGTAAATCATTAAAAAATATTTAAGTTACCAGGCATCTTTGAGCCACAACCTAGAAGAGTTTCCTAGAGAGCTAACACGTCCAATTGGAGAAACATTCACCTAAGTTTCCAAATGAAGCTGTACAAGGGACTAGACTAAATCTGGCTTCCCAAACATTTCTCATGTCCGTTTGGTTAGGATATTCACATCTTATTAGATCCAAAATGACTTAATCTACATCATATTCGTCGATTTGGACATTCATTCTCATTTCTCTTCTTGGTTTCTTCTTTTGCAACGAATTGACTTGGCGATCCTGTCGCCCTTCTTTCTGTCAATACAGAAATATTGATATCTCTACTAATGTGTGTTGATATTTTGCTAATGTTATACAACTTTCTAGAAAAAATTCAAAGTACTGATATTTATTTTTTACCTTGGTGAGTTTGTCTAATCAAAAATCAATGGCATCTTGTAAATAGGTAGCTTACCACTATCCTTGATCAAGGCGCCTTTCTCTTCAAAGAAAGTTTCTTTCTTTGTTTCTACATCGAATTGGACTTTCTTTCGGGCCACAAGCTGGACATTTAGTATTGGTCTGTCATCCCCTGTCATAACCCCTCTTCTCGTTACTACACCAACATGTATTGGCCGAGTCCTTAGTTCAGTTGATATATTTTCCACATCTGGTCCAAGTTTCTAATTCTGATTTCCATTCTAGTTTGGTTGTGGTTGTGGTGCATTCTGACATGTCTCTTCCCGCCTCAGAGGATGCGACTATGACACTGCTGCTATTAAACATGAAATCTATCCCCATGAACATGATAATTAAAATTCATTGACATAAAAACATATACAAATGCATAAGACATGTAAATACAATGGAAGCAAATACATTCATTTCATTCAAGCATTCATCGTTCATAAATCATTAAACAAATAGTTTGCAGAGATTAAGCACAAGAATACTTATCTTGAAAAGAAGCTGGCCCACAACTAGCTAGTCGCTGTAATGAAACCAAATTTAATTATTAAGCTAGGTTAATTAATGTAAATAAACTAAGAGGTGAATTCAAAAGTCACCTCTCTTCCCCAATTATGGTATAAATTACTGGGGCACCTATTATGTAATTCATATCTACATTTATAAAATATACATTACATTAAATTTTCTCTTACATTCTCTGTCCATTCTTCTGTTCTTACTCTTTCATTGGTATCAGATATTCTTGGCTCTCGACACCATCCCACCACCTTGCATCCTCCACACTCCCACCTCCATTGTATCCACCTCTACCTTTCTCGTGCTCACTCACACTGCCCTCCATCACCAGCTTCCACCTCTCTTCTCCTCCCTAAACCCCATGTGCCTACCACCACCATCCTCTCCAACGTCGAACTTCCCATTGCTGCACTGCTCCATTCTCTCCACTTTTCCTCCCACTGCTCCATCCTCCATCCCTCTCATCGCTCTCCATCAACACCTCCATCTCTATCCAACTTCCTACCTGCTTCTGCCCACCTACCTCTGCTCCTCCATTCTCCCCTCCTCATTCCTTCCCTCTTCCACCTCTGTGCGCTCTCAAACCACACATCCTTCTCTCCATCACCATCCCATTTGCATTTCCCCACATCCAATCTACCAACCACCCATCATTGTTCTCGCCTCTTGTCCAATCTACTATGCCGTCCACCTTTGTTCTCCATCGCTCAACGCTGCCTCCATGGTTGGTTAAACCCATTTGTTAATAATAAATTTTTTAATATTAATAATATTTTTTAATATTATTATTTATTAATGTTATTATTAATTAAAAAAACTATATTATAATAATCATTGTTATTATAATTACTTAAAAAAAACTATATAATAATAATAATTATTATTATTATTATTATTATTATTACTTAAAAAAAAGAGGAAAAAAGGGAGAATCGTGGCTGGTTGGCATTATACAGCAAATAAAAATAAGTCTATGTTCAGCACTGGGAATATTCCAGCAATCACCAGATCAATGGATGCTTGTTCGATCAAATCAATGAGAAAATTAACAAGAATTACGAGGAACTCCACGTAAAAATCAAACAAAACAATGACGATTTGACATCAAAGTGGACACAATTTACGTCACGAATAGAGAATAGCTTCCTCGCTCTATAAGAAGACCAAAAGAAAAATCAAGCAGTTTTAACCGCCATCTTGGACAGATTACAAATCTCAAATGACCTGCAACCAAACTCGCCAAGAACTCCAGAGCAGCCAGATCCTCTATTCAACATGTCGTCCTCTAATGCATATACACAAGGGCGGCAAATATGAGTGAAAGTCGAGTTACCCAAATACGACGGGGATGAATGACAATGCATAGCATTGATTAACAAAGCCGATGAATACCTAGACATCCACAACATCCATTATGACGGCGAGAAAATTAAATATGCCTCCATGCATCTAGAAGGAAGCGCTTACAACTGGTACTTATGGTGGAAGAATACTGTAAGAATATGTTCTTACAACTGGGTTAGATTCAGGAGTGACCTCATCAAAAGATTCCAAGGCATTGAAGAAAAAGACTTATTTGCCAAAATCACAAGGTTACAACAAAAAAACAGTGTTGAAGAGTACACCTGTGAATGGGAAGTGTTGTCAACTCGAGTCCCAGAGTTAATCGATGACCAACAACTATAGACCTACATACACGGTCTAAAACAACACATTCGTGATGAACTAGAGTTACACAACATCTCTACCATGGAGGAAGCACGACGTAAAGCTAGGATTATTGAAAGCAAATCTGTTCATACAAATGTCGACCAAGACAACTCCAAAAAGAACCCCCTCCATTCAGGATACACAGGAGATCCAAGGTATACACCACCTCAACTTAGAGAAGGAACAAAGCCTAGTTTAGAGGTTCAAAGAATAAAAGAAGGAAAATGTAAGTTCTATGGAGACAAATGGGATCCTAAGCACAGATGCTTACAAAATAAATTATCTGCTTGTGAAGCAGAGCTAGAAGTTAATGAACCAATTGAGAACGATGTAAATATCCAAGAAGACTACCACCCAGGAATCGAGGACGAATCCCCACAAATATCATTAGCCATTATTACTGGAATCTTCCAACTACAAACATTGAAGATTAAAGGTCATATAAAAAAAAATAACATCACAATTCTCATCGACTCTGGCAGCACCCATAACTTCGTTAATGTCAACCTCGCTAAAGTATTTAACCTATTTATTCGTCCAGTGCCTAACATGATGGTTATGATAGCAGATGGCAAGAAGATTGACAATGTGGGAACATGTCACAAGGTTAAGTTACAAATGCAATAATATAACTTAGAATCAGATTTGTTTGCAGTACCACTGGGAGGAATCGACGTAGTATTAGGAAACAATGGTTACAAACCTTAGGTACATACTCTACAAATCACCAAGAAAATTTTATTGAATTCCATGCATTCGGGAAAACACACAAATTATATGGGCTCCAACCACCTCTAACACAACTGGTTACAACACATCAGATGGAAAAGCTACATTGGAAAGATGCACCAACGTACATATGTTATACCAAAATCCGGTCACCATCATGTGATAAGACATTTGACATACCTACTTGCCCTGAATCCCAACTTCTGGAGTGGAAACTAACTGGTTTTTCATCAATCTGTCATACAAATTCCCAGCACTGCACATGCCCCTTTATCAAAGAGCGGTACCCCTACTCGCACCGCCTTTCATCGGTTGTCCACAAGCGGTGCCACCACCCATTGCCCTTGGTCCATATGCGGTTATTACCAAAACCACTCTATCATAGAAGGAGAAGCACGGTACCCTGGGTAAAAAGGGAAAAAGAGAAGTTTCTTGAGGCTTCTAGATGATAAGCCTCATGTACTTCCTTATCCCTACTGTTGTGGGTTGGTTGAGCTTGATATCCCTCATCCTAGGATCTTAGAGGCCACCTCACCCACTAATTTCTCAACCATCTCTATCCATTAAAGCCCTATAAATATGATCTCATAGCCATGGTTGGGGAGAGAACATTGAAGGTATTGTTATGATGTTGGATTGATTCTTGGCCCAAGATCATTTGGAGAGAGCATAGAGAGCTAGAGTCGGAGCTTTTGGGGATGAAGAGCTAGTTTCATGGAGATGCATGTCAACACTAAGGCTTGGTTGTAAACTTCTTCATATTTCTAATGCAAGTTGATTTTTGTCCCACATATGATGTTGTTGTTGTGATTTCGCATATATATGTTGCTAGATTCCTTAATCACTATCATAGATTAGTAGATCATATTCTGGTTGCTTTGATTCATTTTGTGTTGAGATTTTTTGTAGGTACATAGGTGAACTGTCAAAGCCTTGTATTACATATATCTATAGCATCTAGGGAGAGTCTTCAACCTCTGTCCTCTATTTGTTCTGGATCTGAACCATTCAGACCAGTGGAACACCTTGCTGTCTGCAGGAGGTAAAATATTCCAGCTACCAAATCTGGCGACTCTGCTGGGGAATGAATTTGTGTATCAGTCATTCTGATCTTCCTCAGTCTACAACTCTTGTTTGAATCTAGGATCCTTATTCAACTCTCTCCAATCATATATACTCTCTAACTGACTCTGTTTGGGTTTGAAACTCCAGATCTATTCAGATCTGAGTCATTTCAGTCTTTTATGCTCTGTTTCCATACTCAATCTAGCATTTTTTGCCTTGATCTGGTCTTTTTTTGACTTGATCTATCGTTCTCTTAATGTTTTGGATTTAGACAGGGAACCGCATTTTCCAACTATTGGAAAGGAGCAGTGCCACCTCCTATGTCTAGTTAGCAGCACGCGCTGCCACTGCCTGAATCCAGTGAGCAAAGAGCGGTTCTGCCTCAAAATCGCCTATCAATAGCTTCATCTGCGCGGTGCCAGGTAGGCCTATTGGTTACTAGGGCAGACCCGGGTTCTTATACTATTATTTTAACCAACAAAAAGACCCACAGTGTTGGCCCTTTCAGCAAAAACCTGCGAACAGGTTGTAGTCTCACCTGAAACAGCTATGGTACTGACTCCATCAATGTCCACTTGTACACTAGGGAATCTTCCCAAGGGCATAATCTTCTGCTAATTGGATAATCTCAACTATATAGGGGACCATTCAAGTGTAGGTCTTCCCATTTGTTCCCATGTCTGCCTAGTTAGGACATTCACTTCTGATCCTAGGTCTAAAATAATATCAGTCATATCATAATCTCCTATCTGAGCATGCAATCTCATTTCTCTTTCAGTCCTTCTAACTCTATTAACATTTTTTCCTCTATCAGAGCTTCGCTGAGGTTCGCAAGATGCAATAAATTTTTGTAACTCATTCAAAGCATTTTGGTTTCTTAATAGCTTCATACAACTCTGTAAAAATGATGTTAGTGTACTTACTTGAGCTGGCGAAGCTTCTTGAGACTGTAGCTACTGTTGATGCTGTTGCGTAGTTGCTACTGATGTTCTTGGCTCAGCAAAGTCTTTTTTGGCTTCCATAAATGTTCCTTTTTCTCTTCCAACATCGAAGAAAGGAATTTTCTCTGGGGTCTTGCGGACCCAAGCCTCGTCGGGTTCTTTCTCCTTATTCTGCACTTGCGTCGTAGCTCCACTCCTTATAACAATGTTAATGGCTGGGATAGGTCTTTTCTCTATAGCAATCATCTGCACATTCTGAGTAGGAGCGCCGTTTATTTCTTGTATCTTGGCTATCAACTATGGACATTGCTCAATCACATGATCGACTGCTCTACAATATCGACATGTTGTAGTTGGGTTCTGACAGTCTCTAGATACATGTCCTACCTGATTACAGTTATAGGAAATTACCTGGCCTCGACCTCTTCCAGGAATACCACCATGACCACGACCTCTGAAGTTACCTCGACCTGATTTATTACCACAGTACCCATATCCATCATTACCTTGTGCATCGGGTTGTACCCTATAAGTATCATAGGTTCGCTCTCTCATGAGATCAAAGATGCGACATTCGTCTTAATTGTGTCCAATTGACTTACAGAACTTGTAGTAGGGATTCTTAGGTACTTGAACATATCTCTGCAGCAGGTAGCAATCTTCTGGTTGATGTTGACCAGTTGTTCTACAGATCTCACAATATAGGACAGTAGGGTTAAACGGGTTTGGTGCACTAGTATTCAAAAAAATTCCTACTACAGGGCACTGTTCTCTGTCATGACCTTCTTCCTTACATCGTGTACACCAAACCTCTTCGTGAGTAGCTTTCCCCTTCTTCATGTCGTGAAGCTCCAAAGCCATTTCTTCTAACTGTGCTTTTATTTGGGCTATTCCAGAGTTATCTCCGACAGGAGCTGTTTCGAGCTTCATAGCAATTTCCAATGCTTCTTGCTGATCAGCAACCTTCTGTTGCATGAGTGGTGTCCTGATATGCGGCAACAGTGTGGAAATGAACCATTCTTTATGTTGTTCTGGTCCAATAGTGAAACTAACTTGATCCAGCAAAACCATGAACCTCTCATCAAAGTCCCAAACTGATTCACCTCACTTATGCTGAATTTCCTTTAGTTCAGTTATAGACTGTGACTCTGATTTAGGCTTCTTAAATTCTTTAATCATTGATTTTTTTATATCATCCAAGACATAGTTCTGAGTACTGGAAAACTTCATAAAACAGGTCAAATCTCAGTCTCTGAAAGATGTGACCAGCTGCACTGTTCTCGTATTCCGATCCATAATATTCTTAGCAGTCCACACAGCTTCGCATAGGAACCAAAACTGCTCTGGATCCTCTGATCCAGTTCCTTTAAAGACTGGGAGCTTGATATCATCATTTATATGGGCCATAGCGGATCGAGGGGGGGGTGGAGGGGGAGGGGGAAAACTGGTAATAGGAGGGGGGTACTTACTAAGGTAGACTGACCTATGACAGGACTACTCGGGCTAGGGTTACTTTCGGACTGCGACGGGTTCTCAGGGATAATAGATCTTCGCTGCGGAGTGATATGAGGGTTTCTAACAAAAGGGGTTTCTTCAGATTCAGACTCTTCTGGGCTTAAAGGGGTATAACCGGTATTCTGGCCTAGGGTAAAGGATCCAAAAGTTCTTTTGTATCTTTTACCACTTCGAAGCAAACCACTTTGCTCGTCGAAGTCACTTTCACTTTCAAACATAGGTTAGTAGCACTAAATCTAGCAATCTGATTCAATAAGCAATATGTGTTTTTTAGCCAAGAGCATTTTAATTTTCAAACTAAGTGAATTCAGGTACTTACCCCTTGGTCCTTTGAAGAACTGTATTTCTGCTTCACTGAAAGAATTATGTGTGTCGATGGCAAACTCCGTCATAAATGCTTCAAGGGTTCGCATTGTCCAGAAGTCAACAGCTCTAGATACCGCATTGTTCACTCTCTTCAGCAGGTTAATTCTTTCTGGGGTCCAGGCAGGAGACTAATCTTCTTGGAAGTTTGTCCTTCTTTCTGTCAACCTGGATAACCACTGGTGCAATTCTATGTGGATACTACCAAAGAAAATTTCATAAATATCAGAAAAAACGTACCTTTGCAAGAAGTCGTCTGATCTATGATGAGGATCTTTATTTTCTTGTTCAGCAAATTTCAGATAGGTGTCCTCAACCCAGTCACCAATTTGTTTTACTGAGGGCCTCCAAAACATATCCCTCCAGGTACGATGTAAGTCCCTCTTGAGCAGATACTGGTTCAGTCAGCAACGGAACAAATTTGTTGGTTACTAGGGTAGACCTGGGTTCTTATACTATTATTTTAACCAACAAAAGGACCCACAGTGTTGGCCCTTTCGGCAACAACCTACGAACAAGTTGCAATCTCACCCGAAACAGCTATGGGGTGCCACAGAATCAGGTTTCTGCAAGCAAAAGAGGGAGATTACTGTACCTTTATCCTTAAAAAATATTAATCATACAACACAGAGCTTCGACAGTTACTTAATTAGCTTCGTAGTTTAGATAAACATACAGTTACTTGCTTAACCCTTAACTGGGAATTCATAGCGAAGTTAATACTTAACAATATATCTTACTTATCATTCACCTACTTATCAATTGCATAAAACAAAATAGCACAAAACTAAAAGAAACCACCACAACACAAGATGTACGTGGTTCACCCCCAGTGTAGGGGCTACGTCCACAGAACTGCATTTTATTCAACTCTTTACAAACAACAGTTCTGATTTGCGCACTCAGCTGCAGATCCTTTCTTACAAAAACCCTCTGTGCACTCAGCTGCAGAGGTTGTCCATGCACACAGCTGGGACTTAACCTTAAACCCAAAAAATAGGCCTTAGCTTCTTCGCATCAAATTATCATCATACAAGAACCTTCGAAAAAGCTCTTTTCTCCTTTACATAAGTGCCTATTTATACAAGTGCACTATTACAATACCATGTGTTTAAGAAATGGGATTAAAAACCATGAGTTTAAACCATGGGTTATTTACAAAAAGAGGGGCTTCGACCCAACCTCAAAACCCCTAAGACTATTTTGAACCACAACTCCGCTTACAAGCTTCGCACCAAAACTGCGGAGTTTCCAAAATTAAGGACCTTCAAGGTCCGCGCCCCAACAAGGCCCTGTTCCAGACTTTGAATTTTGATTTTTGTGTGTTTTTGGCTTACTTTTTGATGAAAATGTAGTGTACTTTTTGAGGGGCCATGAATTGTATATTCTGCAGTCGCTTTGATTATTGTTTTCTTTCTGCATTCAAAGAGAGTCTATGTTTCTTGCATTAGATTTTACATTATTTTCTTTGCTTGAAACCTCTTGCTCTTTTCTGTAGATGTTATTCATTGGAATTGGAAATATACATTTAATTTTCATGAGTAGGTTTTGGTTTGTTTTGGACTTGGAATGCATAAGTGATCCATGTTGTTTTGAGTCTTTCTTTGCTTGGGGTGATTCTTGTTTCCTTTTGCATGCTGATTTTTTTAGTGCTTGGTAGGAAAGATTAGTTCTTCGTTTCCTTGTCTGTTTCAAAGAGAAGTTTCAGTTTTCTCTCTCTTTTGCTTTATTTGCAAGTTTGTTGAACGATTTTCTCCTTGTTTTGTGCATGATTGTTTGAGATTCTATATCTTACTTTCATTGAGAAGAAATAGTTGTTTTCAGCTTTGCGTGCATTAGAGTTAGATTTGTTTGGAAACGTTAGTGAAATGTCTTTCCATTGAGTTTTTATGCATCTTTTTCAAGCATGAAAAGATAGGAAACATTTTTATTTACGTTTGATGTTCTCTAGATCTCTTTTTATTTGGTTTGAAGATTGTTTGGGGTGCATTGACATTTTACTTTTCGTTTGAAAAGATAGAATTGCATTTGCATTTGGGTGTGCATTTTGGGAAGAAAAGTAAATCTCTCTCCCTCTCTTAGGTAGAATTTCATTGAAGAGGAAAACTTGCATCATCATATAGATCAGTGTGCATCTTCTTTAAATTCAAGTTTTCACTCCATGGTTCCACCTAAACGCACAAGATAAAATTAATGGTAGTACTAGGTTAAAAATTTTAGCAATTTGAGTGATAAGTTAGAGACATGTTCGGGCATCATTAAACATAGGAGCTGTCATTATTTGTCCGCATTACATCCCGAGACTCGCACGGTTCATCCACGTATCGTCGGTATATCGAACGGCCTTTCACGTACCCTTGAGGTATATAGAAAGGTACTTCACGTACTTGATTGTATATCAGAAGGCCCCTTGTGTACGGTTATGCATTAGACAGCACTACTACTGATTTGAGCTCCCTTGTACCTTGCATATATCGGGAGACCCTTTTAGGAATCTATTGCAGCTGCAACAATTTCCCAAAATTCCAAAAAAATTTAGGACCCTCCTTTTGCTTGAATTAGTTTGATTTTCTTCTTGGATTTGGTCTGAGAACTTTTCATAAAGACTTTGCTTATGCTTGGATTGATCTACAGCTGGTTTTCAATTTTTCTAAATGATTAAAAATTTCAATGATTGATCAAACCTTCATCATTTTCCTTTAATTGCGTTTTCATCGTGGCTGAATCGGAAGTGTATTTGTTCTTCCCCCCCCGTCGTTGCGGATGTATTTTCGGTTTTGACTTCAACTTTTCTCCCGATTCAATCAGTTTTAATCGACTGCTTTTTTATTTTGCATCGGAACTGTTATGACTTCTTCTTCCACCGTTACGGATGGCAAACCGCATTCTCTCCTGATTATGGCTTGTTGTTTTTGTCGAGCCCATAAATCTTGGGCTACCACTGTTGCAGCAGCGGAAAGTTTTCTCCTTCCGACCGTTTGAGTCATTTTACCTTCAACATTGTGGAGGGTCACGCCTTTGTAGCTTCGCCATTGCAGCTGCTGAATGCTTTTCCTTGCCGATCTCTTAGTCGTCCCACTTCCGATACCGACCCCGTGTTGCAGAATGGTTTATCATTTGTACCCCCGACGTTGTGGATGGTGGTACGCTTTACGGTTCTGCCATTGTGGATGAAAGAAGCACCATCCCTTCCGATACAGATTCATTTCGCTTTTGATTCAGGTTTTACCCGTTGCGGATCGATTTACCCTTCGCAGCTCCGTCGTTGCGGCTCCAGTTTCACTTTGGTCCCGACAAATAGTCTACCGAGGTTCTGCTAAGTATGGTACGCGAATGGCTTAGTGTTTTGGCCGTCCGCCGTTGCACAAGAAAGTTGGCTTTTAGTTTCCGATCCAAAAAGTGGTCTGCCATCCTATATGCCACGAGTGTTGACCTTATATATACGGGGTCTAAGGGTTTATTATTCTATTGTTATTTTTAACTGCCGTGCTCTTTCACTATCGTGTTGTCGATCACTCGAGTTTGTTCCGACCCCATTGTCAGTATCTGCATCCAGGTGGCAACTGTAGAAGCCTGACCATCTTCGTCCCACCATACAAGCCGGTTACACATCAGTTCCAGGTAGGCTTCATTTTCCTTTCCTCCTTCCGTTTGAATGTTTGATGGTTCTTTTTTCTATGGTGGTTTATTTCCCCAACCATTTTCCTCGTCCCATTAAATTATATGCCTATATAGGTGGAGTTTTTTATCTTAACTGTCCCTAGAGTAGTTTTTCCATATCAGCGTTGCTATATCACCCTATGCATAGAGAATTAGGGCGTTTGGTGCAGACAGCCGTTACGCTGTCTGCACCAAACCACCCTGTATGATGATGTATGGTGGAGATGGGTTTTCCATGGCCCTTCCTTATGGATTTGGGACTATTTGTTCCATTTTTGGGCTTCCCACATCGTTTAAACCCCAATTGTTTTCGATATGTTGTTCTGCACGACCCCAGTCGAGCTCAGTGGTCGAACCCCAGCCGGTTGAAAGCGATATATATCACTGCTTTAGTTTGTTGGCCATAAGTTGCGAGGGCACGGTTTTGTTAAAGCACTGTTAAAGTCTCGTATATCTTTCCCTTGTTTTCCCTGCATAGCGAAACGATAATGTCACCCGCAGAGAGCGGAGGTTTTCTTCGCGTTAATGTAGATGTTCTTTTGCCTGATTATATTGTTAGAATTGTTGGTATTGAAAAGCAGTGGTAGCTTGTATATTTTAATGCACATAACTATTTTTCATCATGTTGGATATAGACAAAGTCACTGAACACTGCACATTGGGTTTAATAGTTCTGTTAGTTAGGCCATTTCAGTCTATACATGCATATACTTGCTTCATTGACTGATTGCTATCATGTTAAACATAGAAGAAATGGCACACTACACATTGATGTATATAAGTTTGTCACTTAGCAAAAATGGCTTAATGTTTACAATGTTGTGTGTGGTAGGAAGATTTCGAATCCACGATGTCAAAGAGGCAAAAGAAGAAGGCCCCGGTGGTTGAGGAAGAGCCCGAAGTAGAAACTGCCACAAAAACTGAATATATATATGAGGACACTAAGTGTATTTCTGGTGTTGAACCTGAATACTAGTGGGGGGGAATATATAGACTGATCACACGCAGAGAGGTTCCTGACATGGGCTTAGAAGAAGAGTCCATATATGCCAACATAGAAAGATATTCACTGATGAAAATCGCCACAAGACCAGAGTTGTTCCCGTTCTCTGAAGTAATCGGATGGATTTTTCCCCGGGCAGATGTCACAACAATGATTCTAGAAAATGTTGAAAGATAGGCCTATGCCTCATATAGCCCTGGATATGTAGCGTTGGCTTACCACCTGCCAGAAGCCCAAGTATTTTTATATGGTGATTGGCTGAACAACCTTAGAATGGACCTGGTAGAGACTCTTAAAAGGATGTTGTTGCAGGGAAAACATTATAGATACAGACCGACGGGTGATTATGATACAGCAAGCTTAAGGGCCCCCTATAGGTTCATAGCTTTAATGTTGAACATGATTTTTGGAAGAGCACATGGTAGGTTCTTCAAGTTAGAGTGGATACCCATCATTTTTCATGCTCCAACCCAGGGGACAAGTTTCAACTGGGATAGCCTTGTATCAAATAGTCTTTCAGCTTGCTTGGCCTTAGCATTGGGAGGAGAGGCCCAAAAGAGGTCAGAATTCTATATGAGTTTTATACTTTTCGATTGCATATTGTGTAATCATCCTTTCCCCGGACTCAAGTGCATCTGGGATAGAGAAAGAATGCATGTCTATGCTGCCTATAAACCGCTGTGGGAACACAAATATCATAGGCATTATCGAGAAGTATGTGAACACTTTATCATGCCCTTGTACACACTCATTTTCCTGAAGGAGTGTGATTGTATGTCATAAGAGGCACTGCAAGTAATAGAGGAGTATGCAGACTACTATTTGACTAAAAATGGCCTGTACTTCAGAATGTTTGGAGGTTCAAGAGAACCTTCCCTGCTGCCCAAATACGCAATTAATTACATTATTCACAAGGAGGCAGTCAGACAAGTGTTCCTAGATGGAATAGGCAGCTTTCTGTTTGAGCACAACAAGACCACCTACCCTCCTTTTCCCTTCAAGTTAGGAAGCTACAAGTTTACCAGAGTGAAAAAGGCTGATGAATTTGTAGAAGAGTTGGAAAAGTTCCATTTTGGAGAAATGCCCTTCAGTAGAAATGATACTCACGGTAAAGTAGCTGAACATTGCAAAACAAACAATGTGCATTTTGAGTATGCCCACCATTGGGATCAGGAAGAATCCATCTTCCGAAATGCAGTAAATATGAAAACCTTGAGAAGAAGGTTCAAGAAGAAGATCACCACCAAAGGTGGGAAGGGAGATGAACAAACGAAGGCTGAAGAAGAAGCAAAGAGAAGAAATGAGGAAGCCCAGAGGTTGGCACAGGAAGCTGCAGGGTGGCTACACATAGAAGAAGAAGAAAAAAGGAAAGCTGCGCAAGAGGAAGCTAGGAAGGTAGAAGAAGAAGAAAAGAAAAGGAAGCTGGATAAAGAGCTCCAAAGACAAGAAGATGAAAGGCTAAAACTGACACAGACAGAGCGGTCAGCTTCTAAAACAGCTGCAGGGCAGACTCAGGACATGGAGAATCCTGAGATTCAGGATCCCGAAATACCAGCTGTTAGCACCTCTGGACAACTTGTGGTCCCTACTCTCAAGTTGGTCCCTTTTGTGCAAAAAAAAGGAGAAGAAATCCCTGATTTCTATACTGTTTTCTATGACAAGGAAACAAAGAGGATAGTGAAGAGAATAGAAAGGAAAATTGACACGGGAGATCTGCCAAGGAAAATGATATCAGATACACCTGTTATGTTGGGAACAGACAAAGACCCAAGATTCACAATTAGAGCCGGAGCAGCACTGTTTCAAGCTTCAGAGGATAATGTGAGAAGGATTATGACAGACTTGAATCTATCTAAGAAATCCTCTGCTCAATTGAAAGATACTTTGATGAAAGAAAGAGAGGAAGGCAATAAGCTGAAGCGGAAGTATGAATATATGCAGAGGGAGATAAAGGATTCTAAGGCTGAATTGCAGGCCCTTCAAGCAGAAAGACAAGTCAGAGAAACAACACAAGAATCCCTGGAAAAAGTGCAAAAAGAATATCAAGAGATGAAGATAGAAAAGGAACGGCTGCAGGAGAAGGTAGAAGAGCTGGAAGAGCAGCAAAAGATTATCTTACCGGCCAGTGAGATGCACTCCCAAGAACAGACAGAGAAACATCAAGAGCAGATTTCTTCTCTGACAGGTGCTCTGGAGGAAGCAAGGGAGCAGCAGGTTAACCTCCAACCATTCAAAGAGCACATCTTGGCCTAGAAGACCAAGATGCTGCAGCTACAGACTACTATAGAAGGAGAAAGGTGCAAGGTGCTGCAGGTAGATAGCAGATTGGAGGAAATCTTGGAGACCTCCTCTTACTTTGTAGATCGATCTCAGGACGTCCTTGAAGTCCTGACTACAAGAATTGCAAGGCTGGAAAACAAGGAAGAAACTCCAGCAGAACTGCCATCAAAGGATACACAGGCCCTCAAGCGGGATTATGACTTGCTGGAGTTTACCATAAATACCATGGAGGATTTCAAAAAATCAATTAAAAAGACAAAAGGAGCATGCACCGATTTTTTCAGGAGACTTCTCATTACCTACAACCGGTGCCAGGTAGAGGCTGAGCAGAGGCTTGATGCTTTCCCGGATCACAACGCCTTTGTGGAGCTGTTCCAGAAGAGATACCAGGAGGAGGAAGGTAAAGTACAGCATATTAAAGCCCTGGATGAGTAGATCATGAGGAACGAAGTATACCACTCAGCTATCAGCATGTAGCTTCTAGAGGATCAACTTCGATTGAGTGCAGCTAGGATTGAGGCTATAAAAAACCAGGCTGCTAAGTTTGAGATAAATATTCAGTTTTTGGAGCCTTGTGCCTTTGAAGGCATTGCTGCTGAAGCTTCGGCATGGAAGAAGTTTCTAGACACCCAAGTGGGACCCTCCTCGTGAAGGAGTAGTCACTTTTTGTATTTTGTAACAATTTTGTAAAAAACAGCTAAGAAAAGTAAAACGTTGGGAAACGAGGAGTTGGGAAGCCCAAAGGTTACCTTTGGGCAGCCCAACAGTCTCGCCCTCTTTTGTATAAATGTAGAAGGCGTAGAAAGAAAGAGGAGACTTTTTCCCAGTTAGACATGAAAAACTATATTGTAAGAAGAACTATTTCTCTTTGCAATAAAGAAGTATTGTTTTCCTGTTGGAGGAAGATTGGTGGCACTTTCAAATGTTATGCTGTGGATGGCTGAAAGATGAACTATTTTTTTTTTCCAGCTTTTTGTCCATTAACCGTGAGATCGTTCTAACTCTCAGAACCTATGTTCTTGTTTAAATAATTTCTGGTTTATTTTGTGGAATTACCACCATGAGTAATGTATGTTGTTCATAAAACAATTAGCTATCTGATTGTTGAAATATCTTTAATCATTCATGTGTTGTAGGAAGAAATATCAGCTATCTATAATTTCTCTTTATGATACATGCACAATTCACATTACTCACAAATAAATAAAAGTTTGCTCCCCGGGGATAGATAGATAGATAGATAGGTAGATAGTTAATTTTATTTCTGCATATGTGATTTAGATGCTTGTGAGCCTAAGACGAGAGGTAAGAACCTGGACATCACATTCTGAATACTCCTTGCATCCTTATCACCCTGCATGGTTAATTAGGCATATGTATATCATACTTAAGTCAAAAAATACAAAAATATACATGGTGGACCAGGCCGCAACCGGTAAAGCCTTTGTTTTTGTTACTTTGACCTATGGTATCCAGACCGCAAACCGGACGGATTCCCCATACCAAACAGTCACGGGCTAGTTGGGAACATTGATTGGGGAGAATCCCTTTCTATTGTTGCCTGCGAATTTCCAGGCCTCAACAGTTCTGGCGCTAGAAGGAGGGCCACCAGTGCATGGCTGACCGTAGAAAATTATTTTCCCAAGATTACCTTACCAGCAGATGTTTTGAAGCTTATAGCCTGACTCAAGCACTCACAAGTTTGGTTATACCTTTGAAGTAAGAAAGCCTATTCTTACCCTACATTGCTCTTTGCTCAGAGTCCATTTTATTCACCTTGCTCATGGCTGGTGTAAATGGGAATCAGCCCAACCCATTACCTGCTTGGAGAGCTAGGTCCCCTTTGAACCTCACACCTCCATTGCATAACCTACCTCAAGCTTTTGATAAGCTGCTGCCTAAGTTTGATCCTGATGAAAATAATGCTATAGATGACCACTTGCATAGTTTCTATTTAGCAGTAGAAGGGTTAAGGGCTAGGGAGTATGAAGACATGGTCTGTAGACCGTTCCCTCACACCCTTAAGGGAGCAGCAGCGTCCTGGTATTTCAGTTTTCCTGTAAAATCCATTCCTGATTGGGACACCTTCGAAAGGGTTTTCAGAAGTAAATACACAGCCCAAAAAACACATGCCTCGTTGATGAAAGGTCTTGGTTTGTTAAGAAAAGAGAAGAATGAGAAGGTACATGGTTTCACCCAAAGATTTTCAACATACCTAAAAAAAAATTCTGAAGCTGACAAACCCTCAGAAAAGGTCTTAATTGAGTATTATACATCTGCCCTAGGACCTGAGCTAGATATTTTTTCCAAGATGAAAGCCAAACCTACATTGGTAGAGACTTATGAAGAGGCTGAAAGGGTAGAGGCTGAAAGGGAAAGTGTAGAATACTATCCTGAGCAACTGAGAGAAAAGACTATCGAAAGAAGAATGTTATTGATGTCTAAACCTAAAGAGGAACAAGCACATGATTATCAGGGTATGCTGAAGATGATGCAGAAACTATCCAACCGAATAATAGATCTGTAAAAAGAAAGGGAAATGCAGAAAACTTACAAACCATACTGTCCAAAAAGAGAGGATAGCAACCAATGGAAAACCCCTCCCCCAAATTTAGCCTCAATGAATATAACAGAAGTGGGAGGAGACAATTTCTGCACTTTTCACCAACAACCTCATTCGAAAAAGAAGTGACCTCAATGGTTGAATTCAATGACATTGGTTATGAATCAGTTGCTGGATTCTAAATTGACCAAGGACAGAGGCAAAGAGGAAAAGAAAAACCAGACTATGGAGAAACAAGATAATGACACTATGTTTTCATGGGATGGTGTCTCGATGTTTGACACTGAAGAGAGCGCTCTCAAAATTGAATGCACACCTACAGAAACAAAGGACATGGATTTAAGAATTTCAAAGATCAGAAGATTGCAAAAGAATGTCAAGAGACATGCAGATGTCAGTAATGAAGATGAAGCACCTAAAGTCACTACTTTCAACCAGGAAACAGAACCAATCATTGAGCCTATCAAACCTGTGGAATATGTTGAGGAAGAGAACGCCGAAAAAGTTAAAGAAGTTAAAGAGGAGATACCCACCAAAAACCAACCTGTGGAAGAAAAGGTCAAATCGACTGGGGAAAGGAAAACTAGCACCCCACCTTTCCTTTTGACTCTGGACATTTTGAACCATAAGGTGCATAATTGTCTGGTGGACTCTGGATCATCGATGAATGTTATGCCTCTTGCAATCTGCAAAAAACTTAATGGGCAGCTAATACCTACTGATTGGGACGTCACTCAACTAGACAAGACTAGTGTCAAAGTGGTGGGGGAGATGAATAATGTTTTGATTCGATTGTCTACAAATAAAAAGATATGTCAATACCTTGATATTGTAGTAGCAGACATAACTGATGGCTATGGATTAATCTTGAATCGAGATTGGTTAGCCCGACTAGATGGGTACTTTGATTCCAACTGGTCACACTTGTGGCTGCCTCAGAAGGGGAGCCAAAACCTAATTAAGATTTTAAGAGAGCCCTACATGAAGCACAATGTTACTGGGCTAGGAGAGGGAAATGAATCTGCTGATTCTGTCCTGGGAAACTATCTGACTGAGCTTAAGCTAAGACATCCTACCTCAATAAAGGCCAGTTCTAGAATTGACACTCAGCCTGATCTCCTTCAACTTCCTCAGGCTGAGAAAGATGAATGTAGGATTGTAGACATGTGTTCAATTTCAAAAATAGAAGAGCTAGACCATGTTTAGATGTCTCATGTCTATAATCCAGCCCACCCTTTAAATCCCTAAGATTAAAGATATTCAGGAGTGGGAAAAACTATTTTCTTTTCTTTTTTGCTTTGTACATAAATAAATTGATGTTGTTTTTCTTTGATGCTTTGATGTTGTTGTTTTTTCGATTATTTGATTTGATGTTGTTTTCTTTACTGCTCTGTTTTTTAATAAAGAGGAAAACTTTTGGTTGCAATGGAAACATCAGGGTTCTTTATTAACTGAAATATTGGGCAAAATACCGTGCTTTGAAACATGGAATGTCTTCTAGTAGCAGTGTTCCTAACTGGCCATGCATTCATTGAAGTCTTACTTAACCCCTGTAAATAAATCAGAAGTAAAAGAGGTCTGGAATACTATTTCGAGGCTCCATCCATTTCACATCTTAAATATCCAAGGGGGTGACAGTGAAAGACCCACGGAAAGGAAGCAAGGTAAATAGTGTATCATATATAAATGATCCCATGCCATAATTTCAGAAAAAGCTAAAAGCTATCAAGAGTCAAAACTCCTGAAAGAAATAATACACATCAAAGCAAAGTATCAAGAGCATGAATCTCAAATTTCCAAAAGTTGCTCTCTGTCCATGAGATGAAAATCCAATTCTTCTCTCACACAAAAGGGCACTATGGGATAGAGGAGCCTGAATAAAATTCAGAAAGAAAGGCAAATGGAGGACTCAAAAGAACTAAAGTTCAAATGGCACAAAAGTGCAATTGGCATGGGAATGAGGAACAAAAGGATAATGTTGTTTACTATCTGTTACAATCATGTGGTGTCCAAGCATGAAACTACCTAAGGATGGGTAAAATAGACCTCATTTATTAGGCCTTAAAAGAGTCATTCAGACTTGCAATATTTCTGATGTTACCATTTCCCAAAGAATGGACTACTTCTCAATGGTTTAAATGCTTAAGTTGGCTAGCCTAGGGATACAAACATCTAGAAGATTTCAAGTTTTATTCAGACGGTCTTGCACTGGGAAGGAGTTAATTTAGAAACCTGGGGTTCACCAGGTAGTCGCCAATTGTTGCAGTTGCAACAATTTCCCAAAATTCCAAAAAAATTTAGGACCCTCCTTTTGCTTGAACTAGTTTGATTTTCTTCTTGGATTTGGTCTGAGAACTTTTCAGAAAGACTTTGCTTATGCTTGGATTGATCTACAGCTGTTTTTCAATTTTTATAAACGATTAAAAATTTCAATGATTGATCAAACCTTCATCATTTGCCTTTAATTTCATTTTCATCGTGGCTGAATTAGAAGTGTATTTGTTCTTCCCCCCCGTCGTTGCGGATGTATTTTCGGTTTTGACAGCGAATTTTCTCCTGATTCAATCGGTTTTAATCAGCTGCTTTTTTATTTTGCATCGGAACTCTTATGACTTCTTCTTCCACCATTGTGGATGGCAAACCGCATTCTCTCCCGATTATGGTTTGTTGTTTTCGTCGAGCCCGTAAATCTTGGGTTGCCACCGTTGCGGCTGTGGGAAGTTTTCTCCTTCCGACCGTTTGAGTCATTTTACCTTCGATGTTGCAGAGGGTCATGCCTTTGTAGCTCCACCGTTGCGGCTGCCGAATGCTTTTCCTTGACGATATCTTAGTCGTCCCGCTTCCGATACTGACCTCGTGTTGCAGAACGGTTTATCATTTGTACCCTCAACGTTGCGGAAAGTGGTACGCTTTACGGTTCTGTCATTGCAGATGAAAGAAGCACCAGCTCTTCCGATACAGATTCATTTCGCTTTCGATTCAGGTTTTACCCGTTGCTGATCGATTTACCCTCCGCGGCTCCGCCGTTGCGGCTCCAGTTTCACTTTGGTCCTGACGAATAGTCTACCGAGGTTCCGCTAAGTATGGTACACAAATGGATTAGCATTTTGGCCATCCGTCGTTGCGGAAGAAAGTTGGCTTTCAATTTCCGATCCAAAAAGTGGTCCGCCATCCGATATGCCGTGAGTGTTGACCTTATATATACGGGGTCGAAGTGTTTATTATTCTATTGTTATTTTTAACTGTTGTGCTCTGTCGCTATCGTGTTGTCGATCGCTTGAGTTTGTTCGAACCCCATTACCGGTACCCACATCCAGGTGGCAACTGTAGAATCCTGATCGTCTTCATCCCATCATACAAGTCGGTTACACATCTGTGCCAGGTAGGCTTCGTTTTCCTTTCCTCTTTCCGTTTGAACGTTTGATGGTTCTTTTTTCTACGGTGGTTTGTTTCCCCGGACATTTTCCTCATCCCATTAAATTATATGCCTATATAGGTGGAGTTTTTTATCTTAACTGTCCGTGGGAGGGCGGTTTGGCCCTAGAGTAGTTTTTCCATATCGTCGTTGCTATATCACCCTGCGCATAGAGAATTAGGGGGTTTGGTGCATACGGTCATTACGCTGTCTGCACCAAACCACCATGTATGATGATGTATGGTGGAGATGGGTTTTCCATGGCTCTTCCTTGTGGATTTGGGACTGTTTGTTCCGTTTTTGGGCTTCCCGCATCGTTTAAACCCCAATCGTTTTCGTCATGTTGTTCCGCGCGACCCCAGTTGAGCTCAGTGGTCGAACCCCAACCGGTTGAAAGGGATATATATCACTGCCTTAGTTTGTTGGCCATAAGCTGCAAGGGCATGGTTTTGTTAAAGCACTGTTAAAGTCTCGTATATCTTTCCCATGTTTTCCTCGCGCAGCGAAACGATAATGTCACCCGCAGAGAGTGGAGGTTTTCTTCGCATTAATGTAGATGTTCTTTTGCCTGATTATATTGTTAGAATTGTTGGTATTGAAAAGCAGTGGTAGCTTGTATATTTTAATCCACATAACTATTTTTCATCATGTTGGATATAGACAAAGTCACTGAACACTGCACATTGGGTTTAATAGTTCTGTTAGTTAGGCCATTTCAGTCTATACATGCATATACTTGCTTCATTGACTGATTTCTATCATGTTAAACATAGAAGAAATGGCACACTGCACATTGATGTATATAAGTTTGTCACTCAGCCAAAATGGCTTAATGTTTACAATTTTGTGTGTGGTAGGAAGATTTCGAATCCACGATGTCAAAGAGGCAAAAGAAGAAGGCCCCGGTGGTTGAGGAAGAGCCCGAAGTAGAAACTGCCACAAAAACTGAATATATATATGAGGACACTAAGTGTATTTATGGTGTTGAACCTGAATACCAGTGGGGGGGAATATATAGACTGATCACACGCAGAGAGGTTCCTGACATGGGCTTAGAAGAAGAGTCCATATACGCCAACATAGAAATATCTTCACTGATGAAGATCGCCACTAGACCAGAGTTGTTCCCGTGCTCTAAATTAATCGGATGGATTCTGCCCCGGGCAGATGTCACAACAATGATTCTGGAAAATGTTGAAAGACAGGGCTATGCCGCATATAGCCCTAGATATGTAGCGTTGGCTTACCACCTGCCAGAATCCCAAGTATTTTTATATCATAATTGGCTGAACAACCTTAGAATGGACCTGGTAGAGACTCTTAAACAGATGTTGTTGCAGGGAAAACATTACAGATACAGACTGACGGGTGATTACGATACAGCAAGCTTAAGTCCCCCCTATAGGTTCATAGCTTTAATGCTGAACAGGATTTTTGGAAGAGCACATGGTAGGTTCTTCAAGTTAGAGTGGATACCCATCATTTTTCATGTTGCAACCCAGGGGACAATTTTCAACTGGGCTAGCCTTGTATCAAATAGTATTTCAGCTTGATTGGCCTCAGCATTGGGAGGAGAGACCCAAAAGAGGTCAGAATTCTATATGAGTTCTATACTTGTCGATTGCATATTGTGTAATCATCCTTTCCCCGGACTTAGGTGTATCTGGGATAGGGAAAGAATGCATGTCTATGCTACCTATAAACCGCTGTGGGCACAAAAATATCACAGCCATTAGTGAGAAGTATGTGAACACTTTATCATGCCCTTGTACACACTCATTTTCCCGAAGGAGTGTGATTGTATGTCAGAGGAGGCACTGCAAGTAATAGAGGAGTATGCAGACTACTATTTGACTGAAAATGGCCTGTACTTCAGAATGTTTGGAGGTTCGAGAGCACCTTCCCTGCTGTCCAAATACGCAAATAATTACATTATTCACAAGGAGGCAGTCAGACAAGTGTTCCTAGATGGAATAGGTAGCTTTCTGTTTGAGAACAAGAAGACCACCTACCCTCCTTTTCCCTTCAGTTTAGGAAGCTACAAGTTTACCAGAGTGAAAAAGGCATATGAATTTGTAGAAGAGCTGGAAAAGTTCCATTTTGGAGAAATGCCCTTCCGTAGAAATGATACTCATGGTAAAGTAGCTGAACATTGCAAAACAAACAACGTGCATTTTGAGTATGCCCGCCATTGGGATCGGGAAGAATCCATCTTCTGAAATGCAGTAAATATGACAACCTTGAGAAGAAGGTTCAAGAAGAATATCACCACCAAAGGTGGGAAGGGAGATGAACAAATGAAGGCTGAAGAAGAAGCAAAGAGAAGAAATGAGGAAGCCCAGAGGTTGGCACAGGAAGCTGCAGGGTGGCTACACACAGAAGAAGAAGAAATAAGGAAAGCTACGCAAGAGGCAGCTAGGAAGGCAGAAGAAGATGCAAAGAAAGAAGAAGAAGAAAAGAAAAGGAAGCTAGATGAAGAGCTCCAAAGACAAGAAGCTGAAAGGCTAAAACTAACACAGACAAAGTAGTCAGCTTCTAAAACAGCTGCAGGGCAGACTCAGGACATGGAGGATCCTGAGATTCAGGATCCCGAAATACCAGCTGTTAGCACCTCTGGACAACTTGTGGTCCCTACTCTCAAGTTGGTCCCTTTTGTGCAAAAAAAAGGAGAAGAAATACCTGATTTCTATACTGTTTTCTATGACAAGGAAACAAAGAGGATAGTGAAGAGAATAGAAAGGAAAATTGACACGGGAGATCTACCAAGGAAAATGATATCAGATACACCTGTTATGTTGGGAACAGACCAAGACCCAAGATTCACAATTAGAGCCGGAGCAGCACTGTTTCAAGCTTCAGAGGATAATGTGAGAAGGATTATGACAGACTTGAATCTATCTAAGAAATCCTCTGCTCAATTGAAAGATACTTTGAGGAAAGAAAGAGAGGAAGGAAATAAGCTGAAGCGGAAGTATGAAGATATGCAGAGGGAGATAAAGGCTTCTAAGGTTGAATTGCAGGCCCTTCAAGCAAAAATGCAAGTCAGAGAAACTACACAAGAATCCCTGGAAAAAGTGCAGAAAGAATATCAAGAGCTGAAGATAGAAAAGGAACAGCTACGGGAGAAGGTAGAAGAGCTAGAAGAGCAACAAAAGATTATCTTGCAGGCCAGTAAGATGCACTCCCATGAACAGAGAGAGAAACATCAAGAGCATATTTCTTCTCTGACAGCTACTCTGGAGGAAGCAAGGTAGCAGTAGGTTAACCTCCAACCGTTCAAAGAGCACATCTTGGCCCAGAAGACTAAGATGCTGCAGCTACAGACTGCTATAGAAGGAGAAAGGTGCAAGGTGCTGCAAGTAGATAGCAGATTGGAGGAAATCCTGGAGACCTCCTCTTACTTTGTAGATTGATCTCAGGACGTCCTTGAAGTCCTGACTGCAAGAATGGTAAGGCTAGAAAACAAGGAAGAAACTCCAGCAGAACTGCCATCAAAGGATACACCGGCCCTCAAGTGGGATTATGACTTGCTGGAGTTTGCCATAAATACCGCGGAGAATTTCAAAAAATCGGTTAAAAAGACAAAAGGAGCATGCACCAAGTTTTTCAAGAGACTTCTCATTACCTACAACCGGTTCCAGGTAGAGGCCGAGCAGAGGCTTGATGGTTTCCTGGATCACAATGCCTTTTTTGAGCTGTTGCAGAAGAGATACCAGGAGGATGAAGCTAAAGTACAGCATATTAAATCCCTGGGACCCTCCTCAAGAAGGAGTAGTCACTTTTTGTATTTTGTAACAATTTTGTAAAAAACAGTTGAGAAAAGTAAAACATTGGGAAACGAGGAGTTGGGAATCCCAAAGGTTACCTTTGGGCAGCCCAACAGTCTCTCCCTCTTTTGTATAAATGTATAAGGCGTAGAAAGAAAGAGGAGACGTTTTCCCAGTTAGACATGAAAATCTATATTGTAAGAAGAGTTATTTCTCTTTGCAATAAAGAAGTATTGTTTGCCTGTTGGAGGAAGATTGGTGGCAGTTTCAAATGTTATGCTGTGGATGGCTGAAAGATGAACTATTTTGTTTTTCCAGCTTTTTGTCCATTAACCGTGAGATAATTCTAACTCTCAGAACCTATGTTCTTGTTTAAATGATTTCTGGTTTATTTTGTGGAATTGCCACCATGAGTAATGTATGTTGTTCATAAAACAATTAGCTATCTGATTGTTGAAATATCTTTAATCATTCATGTGTTGTAGGAAGAAATATTGGCTATCTATAATTTCTCTTTATGATACATGCACAATTCACATTACTCACAAATAAATTAAAGTTTGCTCCCCGGGGATAGATACATAGATAGATAGGTAGATAGTTAATTTTATTTCTGGATATGTGATTTAGATGCTTGTGAGCCTAAGATGAGAGGTAAGAACCTGCGCATCACATTATGAATACTCCTTGCATCCTTATCACCCTGCATGGTTAATTAGGCATATGCATATCATACTTAAGTCAAAAAATACAAAAATATACACGGTGGACCGGGCCGCAACCTGTAAAACTTTTGTTTTTGTTACTTTGACCTACGGTAGCAGGACCGCAAACCAGACGGATTCCCCATACCAAATAGTCACGGGCTACTTGGGAACGTTGACTGGGGAGAATCCATTTCTATTGTTTCTTGTGAATTTCTAGGCCTCAACAAAATCCTCAAACCATCTGAGTTATCCTTTTGGCCTATCCTGTGAGGTTCCTGACTCTTATCCACTCCTTTCACATGTTTGTTTGTTTCTTTTAGTTTGAGTAGTACTCGCTTGTGCGTGGTAGTTAGGGGGTTATTAGATAGTTTAGAGATGGTATCCCAATGTGGGACTACCACTCAAGAGGTCCCTTTCCAAGGTGTACCTTTTGTATTCCCTCCAAGTGAAGGTATTGGTCCTCCCTTTATTGCCACTCTAAATCTTCCTGGATTAACTATAGGATTACCGGTTTGGCTATTTAATCTGGTAATTCCTGTTACACCTAATGTCTCAAATGTCACCTCTCCTCCAGGAGAGGATCGACCTCAACATAATCCTGCTCCTTCTTCGCCAGTTATGGCTTCACCCCTTTCTTCTTCTTCACTTGACCAAAGCTCTATGGTTAGTAGTCATGTGGGTAAGAAGAAGAAGAAAGGGAAGAGTAAGAAGAAGAAGGATAAGGAAGAGAAAAAACAACAACCATCTGCTCTTGATGGTGCTCGTTCTAAGAGAACACCCGAAAAACCCAAGTTCCCTTGTAAGCTTTGCAAGGGGGACCACCTTCTTAAGGAGTGTCCCAGTCTCTCCCTTGTACAAGAAGAGTGGTCTAAAAGATCCAAACCATCTGTGTCATCAACCTCTAATCATCATGTTGATGATACTCCCTCAACCAGTGACCCATTAGTAAAAGGTCGTAAGGGTAAAGTCTTGTATCCTTGTTTGATATGCAAGGCTATGCATCATACTTTTCTTTGTCCAAGAATGGATGAAGCTTCATGTTGGTTGGAAAATATTACTGATCATCAACAGGTGATTCCAACAAGTGATAGTAAGTTATCCCTCGATCCCCCACTGGTTGACCAAGTGGTTGATTTAGATTTATCTATGGTTGATCCCACTCTTCCTTTGGAGAGTGAAGTTAAAGTGGTCAGGTCGGTGTCATTTCCACCCGATCTCATTCTTTCATCAGAGAATGTTAAGACTGAAGTAGTCTCTTTGACCAAATATTCATCTTGTTCTTCTCTTCCAGTAGAGAATGAACTTAAACCTGCCGAAGTTTTTATGCTTCGTTATGATTGTTCTCGACAAGAGGAAATTTTTTCTGTTTCGATAGAACCCTCTCCGAGTAGTGAGGTTATTTCCTTTGACTGGAGTAACCTAACAGAGTCTAGTCTTCATTCAAGTGTTCCTTTCCAGATAGTTGTGAATGTTACTACTAGGCAGATACTTCGCACTATTATTGGTGAAGGGGCTTCTGTTAGTATTCTATCCTCAACTGCTTGGCAAGATTTAGGTTCTCCTCAGCTTGTGCCAACCACCGATCAGATACTAGATTTTAATCATAGACCTACTGCACCTTTAGGGACCCTTCCTTATTTTCCTATTACATTAGGAGGGAAAATTGTCTGTATTGATGTTATGGTGGTCCAAGGTCCTTTAGATTTCAATCCGTTCCTTGGACATGATTATGTTTATGCCATGAAGGCTATTGTGTCCACACTCTTTCGAGTTATGCATTTTCCCCATGATGGGAAGATTGTGACCATTGATCAGCTTTCTTTTGTTACACCTGACCATCACATTACTCCTAGTAATCAAACTGCCCTGAATGTGCTGCATGTTCTTGTGGCTCTTTCCCCTTCTAGTTAGCTTCTTCCCATCATAGGTAAAATGGGGGGCATGTCTCTAGTCTATGGACATCATAATGGAGCTAAGCCGCTAGCTTTTATGAAATGGGGGCAACCTACCAACCTCTGGATATCATGTTGGGTAGGAGTAGGTTCTAGAGCATAGTTTACCTTTTGGTTTCAAGCTCGTTAAAAAATAAAACCACTCCTTAAGCATAGTTTACGCTTTTGGTTTCAAGCTTGCAAAGTTCCCATTCTATGTCAAGCTCGTTAAAAAATGAAATAGATTTCCTCAAGCATAGTTTACCTTTTGGTTTCAAGCTTGCATAAAAATGAAATCGTTCCTGAGAAAAGTTCCCATTCTATGTCAAGCTCGTTAAAAAATGAAATGGATCTCTTCAAGCATAGTTTACCTTTTGGTTTCAAGCTTGCATAAAAATGAAATCATTCCTAAGCATAGTTCATTTTCTATTTCAAGTTCGTTAAAAAAATGAAGTACATTTCCTCAAGCATAGTTTACCTTTTGGTTTCAAGCTTGCATAAAAATGAAATCATGTTCCAAGCATAGTTACCTTCTGTTTCAAGCTTGTGTAAAAAATGAAACATATCCCCTTCCCTTGATTCGAGTCTTCCCTTTAGTGTTAGAACTTGAACCTTCTTTTCGCCTACCCAATTGTCGTTCTTCCTACCCCACTAGTGAAAATTTTCACATTAGTAACCAGGTTTTTAGGTTGGGTATGGAAGAAGAATCGATGTTAAATGAAATGAAGCTTTGGGGCATGTCGAGCCGCTAGCAACCATGATAGGGGTAGGCTTTTCTAGCAATCATGCTGGGGGAAATATTCCAACCTCTGTATATCATGTTAATGGGATTTTTCAAGCATAGTTTCCCCATTGGTTTCAAGCTTGCGTAAAAAATGAAACCAATCTTTGAGCATTCTTTCAACTGATCTTCGAGCTCGTTAAAAATGGTAAGATGGTGTTGAGCTTACTTTTCATTTTTCATGCTCTGGTTAAAACATGAAAAGTGGTTTGAGCTTAGTTTATTACTTTTTCATGCTCTGGATTCAAACATGAAAAAGGTTAATGGAGTCCTCTTTAAACTATTTTTAGGCTCCCTAAATACGAAAAGATCGTCGACCAGTCTTGTCTTCTTCACGCTCATTAAAGTATTTGAAGAGTCATCCGTCCAATGATAGGTTATCTCTTTCTTGGTTCAGATAGGACTATTTACAAGAAAGGAATACTCTAGCCAATCATGACTGGAAGAGTTCCCTAAGGTATGATTTTACACTTTTTCGGGCCTTAGAGACTAAATCATACAAAAAAGGACTCCCATAGAGTTTTATTTTGTATTCGTTCAGACTCTCTAAACATGAACGATCCTGAGTTTTCTTTCAGTGGACTCGTTAAATTAAACATTGAGAGGCCCATTTTGGGAACGAACCCCTCCTCTCTCAGGTTCATAAAAAATATGAGACTGGACTTGTCTTCTGACAAGCTATATCAAGTGTTTGTTACCCTCTTTGAACTTGTAAAACCAAAAAGAGGCACTCATCAATCATGATGGGGAAAATGGGAAGGGAATCATTTTGTAAATAATGGCAGTTGTTTGTCATTAGCTTTGAACTTGGCACTTGTCTACGCAATCATGTCAATCAATTGGGTATTCAGCTGATCTCCGTGACGATCCACTTTCATGAGTCATGCCAATCCTTTGAGTCTTTCAAAAGAATGCATTGTCCACTATCGCATTGTGTATATGTCCTGTTTAGTCATGCTGCCAAGTCATTTTTTTGTGCCGCTCGATGTTCAAAGGGGATCTGAAGAAGTTTTACCTCTACAAACTACACAGTCTTTGTGTCAATATCTTTGAGTCAATCATATGGTTACTACATTCACATCATTCCATAACTATGTTCTGAGTTTCATGTCATCGATGTGGGACTCATCATGGCCCTCCTTCGATGAGACTATTCCCGTCGACATCAGCTCATCATCCGGGAAATAGTCTTAGAAACAATATTTAGTACCTTGATATCTGTATGCCTTAATGACAGATTCTCTCGCTCTCGATATAGGTTCACATCATTGACCTTTGATCAATAGAATCAACTGGGTGTTCGACATCAGGACATCTATTCGCACTCAGTAGATTGTACTAGAATTCCTTGGGAATCATTGACATTAATGGTGATGTCCCTCGCACTTGTTAACGGTTCACATAATTGGCCGATAATCAAGTGGTTTCTACCATGTTTGACTTCAGATCATTGTAATCACATGGATAGAATCGTACTTTGTGGAAGATGAGATGAAGACCCTGGGCATTTGTTTAAAAGCGCTCATTGCTTTTTCCCCAGGTTGCGATGGAGTTTTGTATATCTAGCATGGATCCACATTTGTATGGTCGTGGCTATGCTCAAATTTGCATCTGTATGACATAGATCTACGTTATATGTCTGGTAGCTATGTCCAAGTTTGAGTCCTCTATCACATGGATCTACACTGTATTCTAGTAGCCATGCTTGTTTATTCCACTCATGGATCTGCCTTGTATTGGTCTGCAGCTATGAGTTTGGTTACTTGTGTATATGAGTCAACATACTGATGTACTACAGATGCCTACTTGACTGCACACTCCAATCGAGCTGACATTTTCATCTCCTGGCGACGACTTGTTCTCAAAGCTCTCATTTATCGTATCACTCTAAGACTAATGCTTTGGGGGGGCATCCTATTATACCAAAATCCTCTCACCATCATGTGATAAGACATTTGACATACCTACTTGCCCTGAATCACAGCTTCTGGCGTGGAAACTAAATGGTTTTTCATAAATATGTCATACAAATTCCTCACATTGCGCATTCCCCTTTATCCAGGAGTGGTACCCCTACTCGCACCACCTTTCATCGGTTGTCCACAAGCGGTGCCACCGCCCATTGCCCTTGGTCCATATGCGGTTATTACCAGAACCGCTATGTCATAGAAGGAGAAGCATGGTACCGTGGGTAAAAAGAGAAAAAGAGAAGTTTCTCAAGGCTTTTAGATGATAAGCCTCATGTACTGCCTTATCCCTACTGTTGTGGGTTGGTTGAGCTCGAGATCCCTCATCCTAGGATCTTAGTGGCCACCTCACCCACTAATTTCTCAACCATCTCTATCCATTAAAGCCCTATAAATATGAGCTCATAGCCATGGTTGGGGAGAGAACATTGATAAGCCTTAGAGAAAAAGAGAAGTTTCTCAAGGCTTTTAGATGATAAGCCTCATGTACTGCCTTATCCCTACTATTGTGGGTTGGTTGAGCTCGAGATCCCGCATCCTAGGATCTTAGTGGCCACCTCACCCACTAATTTCTCAACCATCTCTTTCCATTAAAGCCCTATAAATATGAGCTCATAGCCATGGTTGGGGAGAGAACATTGAAGGTATTGTTATGTTATTGGATTGATTCTTGGCCCAAGATCATTTGGAGAGAGCATAGAGAGCTAGAGTCGGAGCTTTTGGGGATGAAGAGCTGGTTTCATGGAGATGCATGTCAACACTAAGGCTTGGTTGTAAAACTCTTCATATTTCTAATGCAAGTTGATTTTTGTCCCACATATGATGTTGTTGTTGTGATTTTGCATATATATGTTGCTAGATTCCTTAGTCACTAGCATAGATTAGTAGATCATATTCTGGTTTCTTTGATTCATTTCGTGTTGATATTTTTTGCAGGTACACAGGTGAACTGTCAAAGCCTTGTATTCCAAATATCTACAGTGTCTAGGGAGAGTCTTCAACCTCTGTCCTCTATTTGTTCTGGATCTGAACCATTCAGACCAGTGGAACACCTTGCTGTCCGTAGGAGGTGAAATATTCCAGCTAACAACATACTTCAATGTCGAGAAATAAAGATTCTAACAAGTGAAGGAGATATGGACAAACAACCAGAGACACAAGAGCTAATTCGAAAACATCGCAAGGTGTTTCAAGAGTTACCTAAGGCTCTCCCAACAAATAGAAAAACTGAACACATAATCGAAATAGAACCAGGGATAAAATCTGCCAGTAACAACCCATACAGATGTCCACATCAGAGACGTTGTGATAGTTCATGTAGTCATTGTCGTCAATTAAGCTTTGAGGACAAAGCTTCCTTAAGGGAAAGGCAATGTAATGAAATCCAAATTTAATTATTAAGCTAGGTTAATTAATGTAAATAAACTAAGAGGTGACTTCAAAAGTCACCTCTCTTTCCCAATTACAGTATAAATTACCAAGGAACCTATTATGTAATTCATCTCTACATTTATAAAATATACATTACATTACATTTTCTCTTACGTTCTCTTTCCATTCTTTCCTTCTTACTCTTTCAGTCACTGCAACATTCCACCCAACCATAGGCCAGTGTGCTCATCAATATCTCAGCATCACTACCACCCCCGAGATGGGCATGATTCCATAAGGCACTAGGGAGCAACAGGATCACACATAGTCAAAACCATACGTTCACAGTCAAGCCAACACACTGTTGGGTTTCATAGACTACTAAGGAAACAAGCCAATAACATGGAGGGGTCCTTGGTCTTACTCAACCAATCCAAACCAAACATCAAACACACAGTCATCTAATTAACAGATGGTTCCTTGGACTTACTTAATTTTCCAAGACATCACAAGGATACACCCAACAACAAAATACCATTACTAGGTAAGGGCCAAATGTCCTGGGAACCTAAAAATATAAATGGAAATTGGGTAAAAAACACCCTGAGTGAACAATACGATCCCATAAAATGTTCAATGGCTCTACTGAGGCAAAATGACATATGCAAACCCTCAGATTATAGATTTGGATTCAGGAAAATGTCTATGGCCACCACGGGACCAAAAATGACCTCCCAAAACCCATGGATCGTGAATCTCCTCAGGCCATTCACACAGCAACAACAAAACGGGTTTTTCGGCTTGGAGAAAGTGAGAAAAAATTAGAAAAATATGAGGGAAGATCCCAGATTGCTCACAGAGGAAAAATGGCCACCTCAAACCCAAAAATCGTGTCCCATTCCTTCCCATTTTCCCAACAGCACAGAAAACAAATTCCGAGCATGGGAAAAATAAGAAAACAAACCAAATCATGAGGGAGACAAAAATGACCCCCAGCAAAACACTAAAACATGAATCTCTCCTGCATATGCATTTATCATTCCAGAAACGACTTCCCAACCATAAATAAACATGGGAAAACTACAAATTCATGAAGGGGAGAGCTCACCCCCCTTCCTGCTGCGTTGGAGAGCCCACCTGAGTGAGAATGGATAACAAAAATGAAAGACATGGGTACCTAATGGCTTGGGCATTCCTTTTCGATCATTTACTTGCCCCACAAGTCAAAAACACATTTCCCAAAGACTGATGAATTCTCCAATTCGAATTTGACCTCCATACCCTTCCCATACCAAGGAAATAACTTCCTTTACGAACTTAGATGACTGGGCATAAAAGACAAAAAGGGGTAGTGTTATCTCCCAAAATAAAATAGATTTATTTTTGATAGTATGAAGAATTTAAATGATGCAATGAAGGATATGAAGATCACTAACAGTTTTGAAGACCTCTATTTTGATGCAAATTTCACAAAGTTGTGGCTTCGGTGGCTTGGGATAGGATCGGAACATCTCATTAGCCACCAAAAGATGGAAGATAAATAGCAGGTCGAAGATCCCTTCAGCATATAGGCATATTGCTATAACTTTTTTACACCATCGGAGCATTTTTAAACAGCAATCAGAAGTTTTAAAGACTACAAATTGGTGAGATAAAGCTAAAGGTTTCCACAGTGTCGACGTCGAAACTTTAAAGGACTAGCGATCGGTGAGCTAGTTCCCTAGAGAGCCACAATGACAGGAAGCAAACTGACTATGGCTTTCGGCCAATGACAAGAAACATTTCGATAGGGCGACAATAGATGAACACATCGACGATCGGAGGGTCTAAAGACTAACTGTCGATGAATTATTCCACTAAGGAGCCACAAGGGCGGAAGATATACAGACTGTGGGTTCCATGAGCAGATGGAAACTTCAGTGTTAGAGGTGCTAAAGACTAGCTGGCAGCAAAATAGTTCACTGCAGAGCTGCAACTGCGGAAGGAAGAAATACTACGGCTTCCAATCGATGAAAAGGATCATTCTGACAGCGCGATAATAGATGAACTCTTCGGTGATCGGAAGAACTGAATACTATGCAGAAAAGGGACAAGGTTGAAAGGTTCTGAAATGTCGGTGATGTGAAGAAATAAATACCGTTGAAGTCAAGAATCAGAAATCGTAACTCTAAAAGACTAACCGTCGGCGAATTAGTCCTTTGAGAAGCCACAATGGCGAAAGAAAAATAGACTAAGGTTTCCGATCGATGACAAGAATCATTCCGATAGCGCAACAATAGAAGACCATCAGCAATCGAAAGACATACAGACGACTAAACGGTGAGTTTACAATGAAGCATCTCCATAGTGTCGACGAGGAAACAGATAAGACATCTGATAAATCAATAGAAAATCACCGCCGATCGGAGGAAATGAAAAATACACGTCGGAGCTTGAAAAGACTAACCATCGTCAAAATAGTTCACTAAGGAACCGAAAGACCGGAATACATACAAACTAACCATCGGTAAGTTAGTCTACTAAAGAGCCGCAACGGCGAAAAAAGGATAGACTGAGGCCTCCATGATCAAATGAAAATTTCGGCAATTAAAGGAACTGAAGACTACGTAGCGGCAGCATTCAAATAAAGATTCTGAAGCATTATTTACTACAGCTCCTGATCGTCAATGAGTTATTTATGGATAACGTCGATGCGCTAAGACTAGGGGAGCAAATGGGATAAAGGAAAAATCCTTCGACCGCCAATGAAGAAGCCGTCACGACACTGGTGATATAAAGAGCGTCGACGCTGCAGCAACAAGGAGACTTGGGGCACCGATGGAACATAAGACAAAGCTTTCGATCAGTGACCACCGCGGTAAGGCAGAGAATTTGCGGAAACATTGAGATTTGGAGTGCCAAAATAGTGGTAGTAGTCAGGCTTGGGGCGTTGATGTGATAGAATAAAAGGCTTCTGATCGATGACTACGACAACAAAGTTAAAAATCTTTTGGGTGGATTGAACAAGACTGGGCACTTCAGTTAGACGTCAATACACTGGCTGTTGGCGGCAATCTCACAACGAACCAGCAGTGGTGATCATCAATGACCACTTTAGCCATTAAAATATCATTCATTGAACTAGATCTTCACAGCAAATAAACAAATAGTTAGAAAGGGTTTGAAGCCCTAATGAGGAAAAACTATCACTTTCAATTATTTTTTGTGTAAACAGATCAGATTTTCAGGATCTGTAAATTTTGTAAAAGGCTATAAAGACCATGATTATTTGATTAATAAATGTTTGAATCTGGGGATTTATGAGCCTGTTCCATTATCAAGCATCTCATCTAGTTTATTCTAAGTATAAGCTCATTTGTTGTGATTTGTTCAGCCATCTCTTTTTTTACTGTGTTTATTGCCTGAATGTGCATTTAGGTAATGTTCATATTTATTAAAGGGCCGATAGCTGTCATCCTATTGGTTATTTAGTGATATTTTATTTATAAACACCATCCTCAGTAGGATTTATCCATTTATATGCATTTGTTATGTGTGTAAGTCTGCCAGCCTGATGAGTTCTCCATCCCTGCACCTTTTTGTCAAACTATTGAACAAGTTGTAAATAAAAGCCTTGTGATTGAGTGAGCCTCATGCATGTCTTGAGAGTGAGAGGTTATATAGGTTATCTAACTTGATCCAATTCAAAAAAACCCTAAAAACAATTTAAGTTACCAGGCATCCTTAAGATACAACCTAGAGGATTTTCCTGGAGTGATAACAAAGTGGCGCTGTTGCCGGGGAGAGGAGATTGAAGCTCATCTTCCTTGGGAAATGACATAGATCCATGCTTTGAAGATAGACAAAGCTTGGACATTATTATGGTTGTAATAATCTATCTGGTGACTCCATCGATATAAGGTGGCTTAAAGAAGACCAAGTGCCAGAGCAAATCAAGAGAGGCCACCGGCAACACCTGTTGCAGACCCATAGAAGATCATCAAAAGAAAACCTAGCCTTGCTGCTAGGGCAGATTTACAAAGACTTCTATTTACCTAATCCATTCGAATTTAATAAATCTCCACTAGGGAGGTCCCAGTTGATAAAAGATGAAGAGGTTGAATTCAAAATCCAGGTACCAGTTCAGCAGTTTACTTTATGAACTGCTATTATTTTTTATCAGCTCCTTTATGCTTTTCCCTTCACATGTTAAAAGAATTATCTTATGTTTTATATATGCTGAAGATTATCAGCCATCTTTTATATATCCAACTATAGAAGAATATTTGCAGCCTCCTTGTATTGTAGAAGGTGAATCAATCTGTGTGCCACAGAACATCTATAAAAATGACCATTTTACCCAAATTCCTCCTAAATCTGATCAGCCATGTAACTTTGAAGAAACCAAAACTAATTTGAAACCTATGTAGAGCTCAACACTCATTTCCATAACCGTTGAACCTTGTCAGCAGATTGTTATCCCTCATGATCAGCCCACACCCTTTCAAATCAAAATCAGGATGAATATGTTTAAGCCACTAAAACTGCCCGCTTGGCTTCATCCTTATCCTCTTGACTATTATGAATATCTCCCTCGGTTTTCCAGAAAGAATCAAGCTTCACTGGAGAGGCACTTGGAATCTTTCAAATATTTTATTGAATGTTTTCAAATTGTTCATGAGGATTTAATCATGAGACTTTTCTCTAAATCGTTGATTAGAGATGCTGCTATATGGTTCAAGAATTTAAGAGCTCACTCTATTGGCTCTTGGACAGAATTCACTGATGCATTTTTGAAGCATTAGGGTGAGAACAAATCTCTTGATTTGTATCTCGCTGATTTCTATGCTTTGAAGAGAGAGGAAGATGAAACTTTTCCTATCTTGAATCGAAGATTCTACAACACTTATCATGCCATGCCTTTGGAGATCCAGCCCACAGAGATAGCTTCCAGTATATATTATGTGATGGGACTACTTTCAAAACTTCCCCTTCTTCTGCTAGAAATGAAATCTTCATCTTTAAGCATTCTGTTTGAAGATATTTTAGAGGTGGAGGAAAACATTTGTGCTTCAAAGAGAATCCTAGAGCAGTTTGATTTTGAAAACCATCATTTACCTGAGCCAGATAAACATCAGTATGAGTTAGATTTTGAATAGGAAGATTATGAGTCTGAAGCGGATTTGGGACAGCAGCAAGCATGTGAGCTCCTGTCAGATTTAGAATCATATTTTTCAGTGTTTGCAAAGTACTCCCAAGACAAGTATGAATCTGGATTTTATGATCATTTTGCAAACCAGGATGAAAAGATAAATAGAGAAGGATATCTCCCTCAAGAGCTACTGCATCTCTCTTATGATTTTCACAATGAGGAAAGTTGCAGTAACCAAGTGGAGCAAGATTTCCAGGGAATACCTAATCTCCAGCTAGAGCATCAAGGAGATCTTCCTTCTCCTTATGAACAAGTTGCTTCAAATCATGACAAGGAACTAGGTAATATTTTTCCACATCTGTTTCAAAATTTTATTACCGATACTCCTATACAAGAGCCTTCATCTCTGTCATTATAATCTTATCTTGATGTTCCTATTGTAAACAAATATAGTGATGAGGAAGATGAGGTTAAAATTTGTGAAGACTTATTGATTACTCAAAATTCATCTAGTTCTTATTTTCAGCAGAGAGATGATAAAAAATGTGCGAATACTATGATAGATGCGTATTACAAATCTGCTGCTCAAAAGTTAAATACAAATCTTTTTAGTTATGGTATATCCTACAAAGGTATTATTGTGGAAGAGGAAATTGTTAGCGGTGATCATGATGTAGGTGAAGGGGAGCAGAAAGATTCACATCAGCTGTTGAGCTCACATTTTTATCAAACAAAGGAAGAATGCAATAGATATGAAGAGGAAAATGATGATCTGAAAAGTCCAGAACAACAGGGCATAACTCATCCTCCTAAGTCAGAGGTCAAGAAATCTACAGTTAACATAGTGATCACTGAGAGCAGTTAGCAACATCATTTCATTAAGTTGGAACAACAACATAAAAAGGTATTTCCTGTTGGATTTTATGAACCTGTTGCTGACTATTTGGAACTTATGAGCAGCATAGATATCAAAATATTTTTGTCAGATGATATCTCGTTCTGTCACCCTTCAAAACTACATTGCTACACGCTAGGGTTTCAATTATTTTTGGGGTCAAGATCCAGGATAAGTTCAGAAGATCAGATTATGACCTGGCTTCATTGGTAGCATAATGTCACATGATAAGAAGGAACTATTGTTTAGAAGTAGGAGTAGGAGTAGATAGGAAAATAAGCTCTTAATATGAGAAGCTAGGTAATTTTTAGTTGTTTTCATGAATAAGCAAAGCGGGCTACAGGAAGAGTGCACCGGATCAGTTATAAAAGGAAAATGACTCCATGCCCAATGGAACACTAGAAGATAGATTTAATTATTCTTTTTTAGGAAAGGCATTTTGGTCTGGGGTTCTTGGGACCTCACAGGGAGGTTCCCATCCCCGAGTAGGAGCCAGATGTTATCTCCCAAAATAAAATAGATTTATTTTTGATAGTATGAATAATTTAAATGATGCAATGAAGGATATGAAGATCACTAACAGTTTTGAAGACCTCTATTTTTTATGCAAATTTCACAAAGTTGTGGCTTCAGTGGTTTGGGAGAGGATCAGAACATCTCATTAGCCACCGAAAGATGGAAGATAAATAGCAGGTGGAAGACCCCTTCAGCAGATAGGCGTATTGCTGTAACTTTTTTACACCATCGGAGCATTTTTAAACAACAATCGAAAGTTTTAAATACAACAGATTGGTGAGATAAAGCTAAAGGTTTCCGCAGTGTCGGCGTCAAAAATTTATAGGACTAGTGATCGGCGAGCTATTTCCCTAGAGAGCCGCAATGACGAAAAGCAAACTGACTATGGCTTCCGACCGATGACAAGAAACATTCCAATAGTGTGACAATAGATGAACACATCGGCGATTGGAGGGTCTAAAGACTAACCGTCGGTGAATTAGTCCTCTAAGGAGCCGCAAGGGCAGAAGATATACAGACTGTGGGTTCTGCGAGCAGATGGAAACTTCGGCCTCAGAGGTGCTAAAGACTAACCGACGACAAAATAGGTCACTACGGAGTTGCAATTGTGGAAGGAAGAAAGACTACGGCTTCCAATCGATGACAAGGATCATTTTGACAGCGTGACAATAGATGAAATATTCGGCGATCGGAAGAACTGAAGACTACGCAGCTGAGGGACAAGGATGAAAGGTTCCGAAACATCAGTGATGTGAAGAACTAAATACCGCCGAAGTCAAGAATCAGAAATTGGAACTCTAAAAGACTAACCATTAGCGAATTAGTCCTCTGAGGAGCTGCAATAGTGGAAGAAAAATAGACTAAGGTTTCCAATAGATGACAAGAATCATTTCGATAGCGCAACAATAGAAGACCATCGGTGATTGGAAGACATACAAACTACTGAATGGCGAGTTTACAACGAAGCATCTCTGTAGTGTCAGTGAGGAAATATACAATACATCCAATAAATCAACATAAAATCATCGCCGATTGGAGGGAATGAAAAATACGTGTCAGAGCTTGAAAAGACTAACCGTCGGAAAAATAGTTCACTAAGGAACTGAAAGACCGGGAGACATACAGACTAACCATCGAAAATTTAGTCTACTAAAGAGCCGCAACAGTAGAAAAAAGACAGACTGAGGCCTCCATGATCAGATGAAAATTTCGGCGATTGGTGGAACTAAAGACTACATAGCGGCAACGTTCAGATAAAGGTTTCGATGCATTATTTACTATAGCTCTCGATCACCGATGAGTTAGTTATGGAGAAGGTTGATGCTCTAAGACTAGGGGAGTAGATGGGATAAAGGAAAAAGCCTCCAACCACCGATGAAGAAGTTGTCACAACACTGGTGATCTAAAGAGCGTCGACGCTATGACAACAAGGAGACTTGGGGCACCGATGGAACAGAAGACAAAGCTTCCGATCAACAACCGCAGCGGTAAAGCAGAGAATCTGTGGAAACACTGAGATTTGGATCGCCGAAACAGTGGTAGCAGTCAGGCTTGGGGCGTCGATGTGATAGAAGAAAAGGATTTCGATCGGTGACTGCGGAAACAAAGTTAAAAAGGTTTTGGGCGGATTGAACAAGACTGGGAACTTCAGTTAGATGCCGATACACTCGTTGTTGGCAGCAATCTCATAGTGAACCAGCAGTGGTGATCATCAACGACCACTTCAGCCATTAAAATATCGTTCAGTGAATTATATCTTCACAGCAAATAAACAAATAGTTAGCAAGGGTTTGAAGCCCTAATGAGGAAAAACTATCACTTTCAATTATTTTTTGTGTAAATAGATCGGATTTTCAAGATCTGTAAATTTTGTAAAAGGCTATAAATCCCATGATTATTTGATTAATAAAGGTTCGAATCTGGGGATTTATGAGCCTGTTCCATTATCAAGCGTCTCATCTAGTTTATTCTAAGTATAAGCTCGTTTGTTGTGATTTGTTCAGCCATCTCTTTCTTTACTGTGTTTATTGCCTGAATTTGCATTTAGGTAATTTTAAGATTTATTAAAGGGCCAATAGCTGTCATCCTATTTGTTATTTAGTGATATTTGATTTATAAACACCATCCTCAGTAGGATTTAGCCATTTATATGCATGTGTTATGTGTGTAAGTCTTCCAGCCTGGTGAGTTCTCCATCCCTGCACCTTTTTGTCAAACTAATGAACAAGTTGTAACTAAAAGCCTTGTGATTGAGTGAGCCTCATGCATGTCTTGAGAGTGAGAGCTAATAAAGGTTATCCGGCTTGATCCAATTCAAAAAAACCCTAAAAACAATTTAAGTTACCAGGCATCCTTGAGCTACAATGTAGAGGATTTTCCTGGAGTGATAACAAAGTGGCGCTGCTGCCGGGGAGAGGAGATTGAAGCTCAGCTTCATTGGGAGACGACATAGATCCATGCTTTGATGATAGAGAAATATTGGACATTATTATGGTTGTAATCATCTATCTAGTGACTCCGTCGATATAAGGTGGCTTCAAGAAGACCAAGTGCCAGAGCAAATCAAGAGAGGCCACCAGCAACACCTGTTGCAGACCCATAGAAGATAATTAGAAGAAAACTTAGCCTTGCTGCTAGGGAAGATAAAGACTTCTATTTTCGTGATCCATTCAAATTTAATAAATGCCCACTGGGGAGGTCCTATTTGATAAAAGATGAAGAGGTTGAATTCAAAATCTAGCTACCAGTTAAACAGTTTACTTTATGAACTGCTATTATTTTTTATCATCTCCTTTATGCTTTTCCCTTCACATGTTAAAAGAATTATCTTATGTTTTATATATGTTGAAGATTATCAGCCATCTTTTATGTATCCATCTGTAGAAGAATATTTGTAGCCTACTTGTATTATAGAAGGTGAATCAGTCTGTGTGCCACAGAACATCTATAAAAATGACCGATGTACCCAAATTCGTCCTAAATCTAATAAGCCATGTAACTTTGAAGAAACAAAAACTGATTCGAAACCTATGTAGAGCTCAACACTCGTTTCCATAACTGTTGAACCTTGTCAGCAGATTGTTATCCCTCATGATCATCCCACTGCCTTTCAAATCGAAATCAAGATGAATATGTTTAAGCCACTAAAACTGCCCTCTTGGATTCATCCTTATCCTCTTGATTGTTATGAATATCTCCCTCGGTTTTCCAGAAAGAATCAAGCTTCAGCGGAGAGGCACTTGGAATCTTTCGAAGATTTTATTGAATGTTTTCAGATTGTTCATGAGGATGTAATCATGAGACTTTTCTCTAAATCATTGATTAGAGATGCTACTATATGGTTCAAGAATTTAAGATCTGACTCTATTGGCTCTTGGATAGAATTCACTGATGCATTTTTGAAGCATTGGGGTGAGACCAAATCTCTTGATTTGTATCTCGTTGATTTCTATGCTTTGAAGAGAAAGGAAGATGAAACTTTGCCTATCTTCAATCGAAGATTCTACAACACTTATCATGTTATACCTTTGGAGATCCGGCCCACAGAGACAGCTGCCAGAAAATATTATGTGATGGAACTACATTCAAAACTTGCCCTTCTTCTGCTAGAAAGGAAACCTTCATCTTTAAGCATTCTGTTTGAATATGCTTTAGAGGTGGAGGAAAACATTCATGCTTCAAAGAGAATCCCAGAGCATTTTGATTTTGAAAACCATCATTTACCTGAGCCAGATAAACATCAGTGTGAGTCAGATTTTCAATAGGAATATTATGAGTCTGAAGAGTATTTGGGACAGCAGCAAGCATGTGAGCTCCTGTCATATTTAGAATTAGATTTTTTAGTGTTTGCAAAGTACTCCCAAGATAGGTATGAATCTGGATTTTATGATCAGTTTTCAAACCAGGATGGAAAGATAAATAGAGAAGGATATCTCCCTCAAGAGCTACCTCATCTCTCTTATGGTTTTCACAATGAGGAAAGTTGCAGTAACCAAGAGGAGCAAGATTTCCAGGGACTATCTAATCTCCAGCTAGAGAATCTAGGAGATCTTCCTTCTCCTTATGAACAGGTTGCTTCAAATCATGACAAGGAACTAGGTAATATTTTTCCAGATCTGTTTCAAAATTTTATTACTGATACTCCTATACAAGAGCCTTCATCTCTGTCATTAGAATCTTATCTTGATGCTCCTATAGTAAACAAATACAGTTATGAGGAAGATGAGGTTAAAATTTGTGAAGACTTATTGATTACTCAAAATTCATCTAGTTCTTCTTTTCAGCAGAGAGATGATAAAAAATGTGCGAATACTGTAATAGATGCTTGTTACGAATCTGCTGCTCAAAAGTTAAATACAGATATTTTTAGTTTTGGTATATCCTATAAAGGTATTATTGTGGAAGAGGAAATTGTTAGCGGTGATCATGATGTAGGTGAAGGGGAGAAAAAAGATTCACATCAGCTGTTGAGCTTGCATTTTTATCAAACAAAGGAATAATGAAATAGATTTGAAGAGGAAAATGATGATTTGAAAAGTCCAAAACAGCAGGGCATAACTCATCCTCCTAAGTCAGAGGTCAAGAAATCTACAGTTAGCATAATGATCACTAAGAGCAGTCAGCAACAACATTTCATTAAGTTGGAACAACAACATAAAAAGGTATTTCCTGTTGGCTTTTATGACCCTGTTGCTAACTACCTGGAACTTATGAGCAGCATAGATATCAAAATATTTTTGTTAGATGATAGCTGTTTCTGTCACCCTTCGAAATTACATTGCTACACGCTAGGGTTTCAGTTATTTTTGGGGTCAAGATCCGGGATAAGTTTAGAGGATCAACTTTTGACCTGGCTTCATTGGAAGCATGATGTCACATGATAAGAAGGATCTATTGATTAGAATTAGGAGTAGGAGTAGATAGGAAAATAAGCTCTTAATATGAGCAGCTAGGTAATTTTTAGTTGTTTTCATGAATAAGCAAAGTGGGCTACAGGAAGAGTGCAACGGATTAGTTATAAAAGGAAAATGACTCCATGCACAATGGAGCACTAGAAGATAGCTTTAATTATTCCTTTTTAGGAAAGGCATTTTGGTCTGGGGTTCTTAAGACCTCACATGGAGGTTCCCATCCCCGAGTAGGAGCTAGATGTTATCTCCCAAACTAAAATAGATTTATTTTTGATAGTATGAATAATTTAAATGATGCAATGAAGGATATGAAGATCACTAACAGTTTTGAAGACCTCTATTTTTTATGCAAATTTCACAAAGTTGTGGCTTCGGTGGCTTGGGCGAGGATCAGAACATCTCATTACCTTCCGAAAGATGGAAGATAAATAGCAGGTGGAAGACCCCTTCAAAAAATAGGCATATTGTTGAAATTTTTTTACACCATCGAAGCATTTTTAAACAGCAATAAGAAGTTTTAAAGACTACATATCGACAAGATAAAGCTAAAGGTTTCCATAGTGTTGGATTCAAAACTTTAAAGGACTAGCGATCGGTGAGCTAGTTCCCTAGAGAGCCACAACGGTGGGAAGCAAACTAACTACGTCTTCCGACGGATGACAAGAAACATTCTGATAGCATGACAATAGATGAACACATCGGCGATCGAAGGGTCTAAAGACTAATCGTCGGTGAATTAGTCCTCTAAGGAGCTGCAAGGGCAGAAGATATACAGACTGTGGGTTTAATGAGTAGATGGAAACTTCAGCGTCGGAGGTGCTAAAGACTAACTGGTGGAAAAATAGTTCACTACGGAGCCACAACTACAGAAGGAAGAAAGACTACGGTTTTCGATCTATGACAAGGATCATTCTGACAACGCAACAATAGATGAACTCTTCAGTGATCAAAAGAACTGAAGACTACGCAGCGGAGGGATAAGGATGAAAGGTTCCAAAATGTCGGTTGTGTGAAGAACTAAATACCGCCAAAGTCAAGAATAAAAAATTGGAACTCTAAAAGACTAATCCTCGGTGAATTAGTCCTCTAAGAAGCCGCAACGGCAGAAGAAAAACAGACTAAGGTTTTCGATCGATGACAAGAATCATTTCGATAGTGCAACAATAGAAGACCATCGGTGATTGGAAGACATACAGACTACTGAATGGTGAGTTTACAATGAAGAATATCCATAGTGTCAGCAAGGCAATAGACAAGACATTAGATAAATCAATAGAAAATCACCGCCGATCGAAGGGAATGAAAAATACGCGTCGGAGCATGAAAAGACTAACTGTCAGCAAAATAGTTCACTAAGGAACCGAAAGAACGAAAGACATACAGACTAACCGTCGGCAAGTTAGTCTAGTAAAGAGCCACAATGGTGGAAAAAAAACAAACTGAGGCCTCCGCGATCAGATGAAAATATTGGCAATCGGAGGAACTAAAGACTACATAGCGGCAACGTTCAGATAAAGGTTTCGATGCATTATTCACTATAGCTCTTGATCATCGATGAGTTAGTTATGGAGAACGATGATGCGCTGAAACTATGGGAGCAGATGGGATAAAGGAAAAATCCTCCAACCGTCGATGAAGAATCCGTTGTGACACTGGTGATCTAAAGAGCGCTGACGCTGCAGCAACAAGGAGACTTGGGGTGCCGATGGAACAGAAGACAAAGCTTCCGATCAGCGACCATGGTGGTAAGGTAGAGAATCTGCGGAAACACTGAGATTTGGAGCGCCAAAAAAGTAGTAGCAGTTAGGATTGGGGTGCTGATGTGATTGTGGAAATTGAACCCAGTGATAGATTAATTTTACTCGCAACAATTAACAATTGATAATGCAAAATCACTCACAAAAGAGACTGAAATTGGAGCTGAACACTAAACTGTATTAAATTAGTGTACAATAGCCAACCCTATATCATAATAGGTTTCTAAATAAATAACATACATCAGGGATTTGAATGCATGAGGAGCAATTCGAATCTAGCATAAAGCAGGCTTACTAAAAATAAGCAAATCCCCCATAGGTGTAAAAAGCTGATCCCAAATCTGTCATGGAGCTCACGAATTGGAAAAATGGCTTAGGCAAGCTAAAGAGTGGTGGAATGGTAGGTCATACATGCTTTTGCATGGATAAAAGAGTGGAGGATGAAGAGGACAAAAAACTAGTTCACCTCACCTAGTCTAGCTTTTCTATTTGCCTTAAAACACTGAAAAAGCAGGGAATAAAGCAGAAAAAGAAGAAGGGTGCCTAGGAGGCTAGGAATAAAGTAGATTTGATTCCTTGGGATTTCCCATGCACTACATGAGTCAAATAAGGCAAGTTTGACCACTATGGATAGGTAATAGACAACTTGCACAAGGTGGGACACATGAACTAGGCTAATAAGACAGAAATAATTAAATTAATGTCTAAATGGGTAAACTATGGGTTGATTATTCTAACACCCCCCCTTAAGCCTGAATTATGAGTAATATATCAGAAAATTATAGGGCCTAGCAACAAGTCTTAGTCACCCTTTACATACTGTATATC
>LPNX010826324.1:303859-314813 GCA_001517045.1 Pseudotsuga menziesii | reverse complement strand
CCTCTGTACTCTGCTTCTGTAGATGAGAGTGCAATGGCACTCTGTTTCTTGCTTGACCAGCTGATTGGCCCTTATGCAAGCATGAACACATATCCTAATGTAGAATTTCTGTTTTTTCTATCACCTGCCCAATCACTGTCAGTAAATCCAATCAAATCAAGATCAGATTTTGCTTTATAGAAGATCCCATGTGTCCTTGTTCCCTGAACAAAGTTAAGGATCCTTTTGGCTGCTTTCCAATGGATCTCTTGAGGCTGATCCATGAATCTAGAAGCCACACTTACTGCATAACAAAGATCATGTCTAGTATGTGTTAGATACAACAAACATCCAATCAATTGCCTATACAGTGTATTGTTTACCATAAGTGAAGAATCAACGTCTTCTAGCTTCACTCCTGAAAGGAAAGGAGTTTTGCTTGCTTTGCAATCCTTCATTCTGAATTTGTTCAGCAAGTCCAAGGCATATTTGGACTGGTGCACCTTGATTCCAGATTTGGTTTGAGCAATCTCAAGCCCCAAAAATTGACTTAAGAGCCCCAAATCTGTCATGGAGAAGGCTTGGTTGATAGCTCCTTTTAAGGAATCAATCTCAGCCTTTGAGCTTCCTGTAATGAGGAGGTCATCAACATATAACACAATGATCATTAATGACCCATTAACTAACTTCAAATAGACATTTGTATCTGATTTTCACCGAACAAAATTCAGTGATAGCAAGAAGCTATCGATCTTGGCATACCAAGCCATGGGGGCTTGCTTTAGCCCATACAATGACTTTCTCAACCTGCACACAAGAGAAGGGTTAGTAGAAAAACCTTGAGGCTGATACATACATATCTCTTTAGTGAGATCTCCATTCAAGAAGGCACATTTTACATCCATGTGATGTACCTCCCATTGCCTTGAGGCTGCAATGGCTAAGGCTAGCCTAATGGAATCCATCTTTGCCACTGGGGAAAAGGTCTCATTGTAATCTATGCCATGAACCTGTGAGTAGCCCTTGGCTACCAATATGGCCTTGTACTTCAGTGGTGAACCATCAGCAGCAAATTTGGTCTTATAGACCCACTTACACTGTACTAGTTTTCTCCCTGGGGGAAGATCCACTAGCTCCCATGTGTTGCTCTTCTGGAGTGAGCTGAACTCCTCCTTCATGGTTGTTTGTCATCTTGGATCTCCTGCTGCTTCTTCATATGTTTGAGGATCAGACTCCACCATCAAATATCATTTTTTAGAAAACATAGGATCCTTCATGTACAGACCACTCTCAAATTGAGATCTAGTCCTCCTTGGGTCATTGGGATCCCCAACTAGCTCACCTGCTGCATGTAGTGTTTTGGCTTCCCATTTTGGCCTTGTAGGGCTGTTAGGGTTTGCAATAAACTCATATCCATCAGACAAATTAGAATCATCATGTTCAACAAACTCTTTACTTACTTCTTGAGGTTCAGGTGGTGAAGAGGCTTCACCAACTTCCACTGCTGCAAGGGGTTCTTCTTCAAACTAAACACACCTTTCGATGAAGGCTTTGTTTGTGATAAAATTTATCAACTTGTACCCTTTTGAATCTTCATAGTATCCAACAAAAAGACACTCTTGGCTTTGGGGCTGCAAAGCCTTCCTCTTCTCTGTTGGAATTCTAGCCCAAGCCTTTGAGCCAAAAATCCTGAAATGGGTCACATCTGGATTGTGCCCACTCCATGCTTCGAAGGGAGTCATACCATCAAGCTGTTTGTGAGGCACCCTATTCTGAATATAGGCTGCACATTTGATAGCTTCGGCCCAGTACTTTGGTGGCAAAGTTTTGGCCTCCATCATGCATGTTGCCATCTCCTTCAGTGATCTGTTCTTCCTCTCAGCAACACCATTTTGTTGTGGTGTGTAAGGGATAGAATGCTGCATCTGAATACCTGCATCTACACAATAATTAATAAACTCATACTTGACATACTCACCACCATTGTTAGATCTGAGGGCCTTGAGTTTCCTTCCAGACTGGTTTTCAACCAAAGCCTTAAAGACTTTGAATAGGCCAAAAGCTTCAAACTTGTGTTTCAGGAAGTGAACCCAGCAATACCTGGAAAAGTCATCAATGAAAGTCAGTGCATATTTGGCCTGACTCATGGACATATGAGGGAATGGGCCAGCAACATCATTGTGGATCAGCTCGAGGGGTGCAGAGGTTCTCTCATGACTAGCTCTCTCAAATTTGTGCTCTGGGTGTTTTCCTAGGATACAACCTTGGCAGACTCCTTTGGAAAATTTTATCTTGGGCAACCCTATGACCATCTCTTTTTCACTAAGATCAGAAAGATATTTGTAGTTTAGGTGGCCAAATATTTCATGCCAAATCTTGCTTGCTTCATTAGCATGAATCATAAGAGCAGAGGGGTTTGAGTAAGGTAGGAAGTGTGAGAACATGTATACCTTTTGAGCATGATTCGCAACTCCTTTTGCAATGACTCTACCAGTTGAGATCTCTGTGGTATCAACTTCATCAGGTGAGAATATGACTTTCTTAGGAGACCTAGTGTGGGTCATCTGGTACACTGATAGGAGGTTGGAGGCAAGACCAGGCACATACAGCACATTGATGAACTGACCATGATCAAGATCTATCCTTCCTTTACCCAAAATTTCAGTGAGCGAGTCATCTCCCAGTACTATAGATGGTCCTTTCAACTTTTCCAGTGAGGAGAAGGCCTCCTTAGTCAAAACCATGTGTCTTGAAGCTCCAGAATCAATGATAAAACTGGGTGAGCTTGATGTGCCAGCAGCTAGAGCATGAACTCTCTCTCTGTCATCTCAACTTGATCCTCCTTCTCTCTTCATTGAGCTTTCTGGAAGGGAGATGCCATTCTTCTCCAAGATTTGGGTCAGCATATCTATTTGCTTCTTCATACAAGAGCTTTCAGTGTGATTGCCCTTATTGCAGTATGCGCACTTGCTCATTTCACCTTTGTTTTTCTTCTTCTGGTAGTTCTTCTTGGGACCTTTTGGATCCTCCGGAGACTGTTTCTTGTCTCTCTTTTGCTCAGGTGGTTTTTTAGCTTTCTTTTTGCTTTTTTTATCCACCTTCGAATCTCCAGCAATCAAATCTTGATATTTGGATGGTTTGATGGTGCCCATCATCACGAGCTTGTCTTGTTCTTGTGTGAGAGATTCCATGAAATCTACAAGGCTAGGCATCTTCCAGGTTCGAGCTGTTAGTTTTGTGGCATAGAAGGTCGAAAAAAACACTGAATAGTCAGGGATTAGCTTCAAGAGGATGGCTAGGATGAGCTGATCATCTTTCTTTTCAATCCCACACTATTTCAGCTGCAAAACTAGTGCTTTGAACTTGGAGAAATATAGCTGCAGGGATTCAAAGCTATTTGGACTCAGAGAAATCAGCTCATTTTCGATTTGATGTCCCCTCATCTCATCTGTCTTTCCAAAAATATCAGCAAGCTTCTCCCATACTTCATTCGGTGATGTCAATCCATCAAGATGGAAAAGGAGGTCTCTGGAAATACTCAGACACAGGAGACCATAGGCCTCATCCCTCCTGTTGTGCCATTTAATCTTCTCTGCAGTTGCATTGGGCTCTGCTTATGTTTCCATATTCACCCTGTAGAGGCCTTTCGCTCTCAACAGTATCTCCATATCTACTTTCCATTCAAAGAAATTGAAGTGAGTCAAGATAGTTTTCTGTGATTGATCCATAACTTAGAAAATCTGTCCCGGCTGTCAGTAGAAGGCTCCCAGTCACTGATGTTGAACCTAAAAAATAATTTTGGAGGAGAGAAAACAATCTACAAGCGCTCTGATACCATGTGGAAATTGAACCCAGTGATAGATTAATTTTAATCACAACAATTAACAATTGATCATGCAAAATCACTCACAAAAGAGACTGAAATTGGAGCTGAACACTAAATTGTATTAAATCAGTGTACAATAGCCAAACCTGTATCATAATAGGTTTCTGAATAAATAACATACATCATGGATTCGAATGCATGAGGAGCAATTCGAATCTAGCATAAAGCAGGCTTACTAAAAATAAGCAAATCCCCCATAGGTGTAAAAATCTGATCCCAAATCTGTCGTGGAGCTCATGAATTGAAAAAATGGCTTAGGAAAGCTAAAGAGTGGTGGAATGGTAGCTCATACATGCTTTTGCATGGATAAAAGAGTGGAGGATGAAGAGGACAAAAAACTAGTTCACCTCACCTAATCTAGCTTTTCTATTTGCCTTAAAACACTGAAAAAGCAGGGAATAAAGTAGAAAAAGTAGAAGGGTGCCTAGGAGGCCAGGAATAAAGCAAATTTGATTCCTTGGGCTTTCCCATGCGCTACATGAGTCAAATAAGGAAAGTTTGACCACTATGGATAGGTAATAGACAACTTGCACAAGGTGGGACACATGAACTAGGCTAATAAGACAGAAATAATTAAATTAATGTCTAAATGGGTAAACTATGGGTTAATTATTCTAACAGTGATAGAAGAAAAGGCTTCCAATCAATGACTACAACAACAAAGTTAAAAAGGTTTCGGGCAGATTGAACAAGACTGGGCACTTCAGTTAGACGCCGATACACTGGCTGTTGACGGCAATCTCACAGCGAACCAGCAGTGGTGATCATCAATGACCACTTCAGCCATTAAAATATTTTTTAGTGAACTATATCTTCATAGCAAATAAACAAATAGTTATCAAGGGTTTGAAGCCCTAACGAGGAAAAACTATCACTTTCAATTATTTTGTGTGTAAACAGATCGGATTTTCAGGATCTGTAAAATTTGTAAAAGGTTATAAAGCCCATGATTATTTGATTAATAAAGGTTCGAATCTGGGGATTTATGAGCATGTTCCATTATCAAGCGTCTCATCTGTTTATTCTAAGTATACGCTATTTTGTTGTGATTTGTTCAGCCATCTCTTTATTTACTGTGTTTATTGCCTGAATGTGCATTTAGGTAATTTTCAAATTTATTAAAGGGCCGATAGTCATCATCATATTGGTTATTTAGTGATATTTGATTTATAAACACCATCCTCAGTAGGATTTATCCATTTATATGCATGTGTTATGTGTGTAAGTCTGCCAGCCTGGTGAGTTCTCCATCCCTGCACCTTTTTGTCAAACTACTGAACAAGTTGTAACTAAAATCCTTGTGATTGAGTGAGCCTCATGCATGTCTTGAGAGTGAGAGGTTATATAGGTTATCCGGCTTGATCCAATTCAGAAAAACCCTAAAAACAATTTAAGTTACCAGGCATCCTCGAGCTACAACCTATAGGAGTTTCCTGGAGTGATAACAGGTAGTTCACCACTTTGTGGGTTTTCCCTTACACATTTGGCTTTTCCTTATTGGCTCAAGGTTTGATTACCCCCCCCCCCTCCTATTCCTTGTGAAATCATGCCCCAATCTCTTTAACATTGCGGTGCATAGCTAGTTGTGGCATTTTTATTAATTTGCATTTTACATGATGTCTCAAACATTTTGTGCCTGGCTAGCACATAAACCATCGGCATTGATTTTAATCATCAATACATAAATACTAAATCCATGGTGCGGCCTTTGTCTTAAGCTCCACACCATTATCAAATAAAAATATTTACATGATATGCAATTCAATACCATGAGGTCAAAACCGACGTGTTACACATTCTTAACTTGTCATTTCGTGATTAGCCATGAACATAATTTGACAGTGTGATCGGTGGCACTACAATAAGTACACTAAGATGCTAGATTCAGGAAGTCCCTTTGATAATGTCCCACCACTATGCAATTGTAGCACGTAACTGGTCCTTATCCTCGACCCATAGCTCCTCTGTAGCTAAATCCTCCGTTACGACCTCTGCGAAATTCTCCTTGCTGCTGGTATGGTGGCTGGTTATACTGTGGTTGGTTAACTTGTTGTTACAGCAGATTATACTGTGGTTGCTGCTGATTATAATTGGGTTAAGTATATTGGGGTTGTGGTATGTTGTACTACGATTGTGGTTGAGGTCTTTCCATTGTTTGTTGCTCCTATCCCTTCATAAAGTATGTATCCATAGTCCTTTCTAGGAGAAAATCGTAAGCTCTGCAATCCTTTTCTTCATGACCAGCATATCAACAAAAGTTATAGAAGAGATTAGTTGGTTTTGACACAAAATTCTGCAATTTTACACATTCTTCTGACCGATTCCCTCTTGTTTGACAAATTCGGTACCAAGGAAATACTACTTGACTCAATGGGTTTGGTTCCCCCCATTGTAAATATTCACGAAAATCCAGACACTAATCCTTGTGATGTCCCTCAAACCAACATCGAGTACACCATACTTCTTCGTAGAATTATTTTCCTTTCTTAATATCCTGCAATTGGATAGTAAGGTTCGCTAACTGTGAATGTATCTAGCTCATCTCGATCCCTGTTTCACCGACTGGTGAAGCTTCCAACTTCATCATGATCTCTAGGGCTTCCACTTGAGATCTGATCTTCTGTTGCATTAATGACATGCAGATATGGGGTACCAAGGCTGCGATGAACCATTCTTTGTGTTGCACATCACTATGGATATGGGTACCTTTCTATATACCTCAAGGGTACATGAAAGGTCATTCAATATACCAACATGTATGTGGAAGAACCACACAGTCCCTGAGATGCAGTGCAGAAAAATAAAGATAGCTCCTATGCTTAAAGATGTCGGAACACATCTCTATCCTAACACACAAGTTGCTAAAGATTTTAAACTTAAGCTAACACTTAATTTTATCTTGTACGATTAAGTGGACCAATGAGATGCAGACACATCCCAATATCATGCATGAACAAAATGAGATGTGGTCTTTTCCATTTAGTGAAAACTATCTATGGAAAAGGAGAGAGATATTTTATTTTCCCGAAACAAAGATTAAAAGATAAAAACTATCTTTCAAACCACACAATTAAACACTCAAATTCCAAAGAACTCAAACTAAAACCAAAACACACATAGAAAAATGAAATGCAAATTTTCCAATTTCGATGAATACTATCTACGGAATGAAGCAAGAGGTTTCAAGCAAAGAAACAAATGTAAAATACTATGAAAGAAACATAAACTCTTCTTTGAATACAAGGAGCATATAAATAAAAAAACACTGCAAAATATAAACTCTTCAAAAATGCACTTCACTTTCTCAAAAAGTAAGCCAAAAACACTCCAAAAAGATGAAGAAACATATATGGGAATCAAAAGTCCCTGTGACACTCAAACCATGCTTCTGAAAACTTAAAATGCGTCAAACAATCAAATTTCAAGCTAGAGCTTAAGATACTTACCTGGTACCACGAGTTGTTGGCTTGAACTAGAGCCTTGGCAGTCCAGTGCCACACCTTGAACACAGAGACAAAGCGGTGGCAGCACTCCCTATTAACTGACAAAAGGAAAAAACATGAAAGAATAATTCAGTTAAAGCAAAAATATGAACTCCAAATGTCAACTGGAAAACCCATTGAGACAAAGCATGGATATTTGAAGGTGAGAAGAGGCAAATTTATCAAATTAGAAGAAAATTTATCAAATCAAAAGCAGATCTATCAAATCAAAAGTAGAGCTGTCAAATTTGAAAAGAAGATGAAGATTCCAAATTACTCAAAGACTAAGAATTCATTCCCCACTGGAGTCACCAACTTTGTTTGGTTGAAATTCTTTAGTCTGTGCGGACAACAAATTGTTTCCCTAGTCCAAATGGTATGGATCTAGAACAAAGGAATCACAACAATGTATCCTCTCCCTAGACTATTAAAACACTTGAATGTCAAGCTTTCTTACCTTGTAAAAAAAGTGGTCGTTGTCTCCTGAATTCCTTTACGATCAGTTGTACCTGCAGAAGAATGATCAAGAAAAGACACAATAGGTGAAAGCAACAAGATGATTCAACATTATATGCTAATGGTCAAGGAGAAAAGCAATGAATAACTCACATTGACACAAATTATTCATGGGAAAGGGAAACACATTTGTATTAATAAAAATGGAGAAGAAAAATACGATCGAGCCTTGACATTGAGAGAACTTCCCTATGAACACCTTGCCTCCAAGTCTCACCTAGATCCAATGCATCAAATAATCTATCACTATTTGGCTAGCATTTGGATGCTTCTTACTTCTTTCTTCCTCCTATAGCCATGAGGTGTAAGAGTGTATTTAAAGGCCAAAAGGGATAAGGTATGTTGAATATTTTTGGGAGAAGGTCAAGGGATCATCCTATGGATGGGGGGATTCGAGTTCCACCAGTACAGATTCTTTGGGATGAGGCTCCATGAGGGTTTCTTCGAGAAACTTCTCAAGATATTATTTATTTGCAATTTTGAGAAGAGCAACACACTTTGTAGAAGGGAAGCAAGCGGTGTTAAGGGGGTACTGCATGTTGTATGAAGGAAACAAGTGGAAACACCACACTTTGCAAGTGTGCAAGGTGCGTTGATGGCTTGGTAACACCACTTGTCAATGGGGAAAATGCGGTGGTGGCTCAAAACATGGAAAAACACAAGGGGAAAACATTCCTTCTTTCATTTCTCCTACTAAAACTATGAGGTAATTGAGCAAACATTGAGGTACCTATCTCATGATTAGGATGGTGACAAGATTTAGGTTTAACAAGGTCCTTTATATTCAGAGGCTAAAAGGCCTTAGATGATTTTTGGCCTTATTTAGGTATATTTACCTTGTACTGACTAATTTAAACATTCTAAAGACTATTTAGGCTTTTATACAACATCTCGTGGCAATGGTTATTAGCTTTTAAAACATCAATAGATGAAAAAAAGCATGCACCATGAAGGTTTTCCAAACCGAATTGTTTAATTTCTTTACAATATCACAAATATTTACAATATAAAATTGTAACGGATTTAGAGTCTGAAATAAAAATACAGTTTCATCTTTTTATAAATATAGCCTAAAATAAACAAATTTACCAGTTATCACAAATAAATTTGCTTAGATGAGTAACACTAAAACAACCTTTTGCTCAAAAGTTACTAAAATAGGTAAAACATAATTTTTTAGTGCTCATAATTTATGGAACCATATGATAACAAATTATAATTCATGCATATTGTATGAATGTCTTATTTCACCATGATTGCATACACTATATTACTTAACTAATTTATAAATTCATGTTCAACATAAATATTTTTCAAAGTGTTGATCTGACATTGTTGGCATGGGAACTCACATACAAACTGGACATTAATTTTTAACAATTCCTTTAAGGGTCATTTTTTTACTTTCACACCAAGCATCTCACAAATTTGTCATTGTTTAGTGCCTTAACAAAAATATTTCTAGCTCGTCTTCAGACCTTGTTGAGGCCTGGAAATTCGCAGGCGGCAACAGTAAGGGATTCTCCCCAATCAACGTTCCCAACTAGCCCGTTGGCTATTTGGAATAGGGAATCCGTCCGGTTTGCGGTCCGACTACCGTAGGTCAAAGAACAAAACTAAGGCTTTACCGGTTGCGGCCCGGCCCACCGAGTTTTTGCATTTTGACTTAAAGAAATGATATGCAAGTGCCTAACTAAATGCAGGGTGATCAAGCTACAGGGAGCGGTCACAAAGTGATGCGCAGGTTCTTACCTCTTGTCTTGCGCTCGCGAGCAACCAAACCAGATACAAAAGAAATAAGCTAACTATATACACTATCCCTAGGGAGCAAGGTTATCATTTTGGGTGAGCAATACATTTTCACATACATAAAGAATAATCACAGGTAGCTGATACTTCTTCTAAAGCACATGAACACTTACAGATATTCAAATAACCAGATAGCCGATCATTTTATAACAACAACTATTACTCATAGCGAAAAATATCCAGAAATTACTGAAGAACATTTAGCAAGAACATAGGTTCAGAATATCGAATACTCTTACAGTAAATGAAACACAGTTGAAAACGAAATAGTTCCTCTTCAACATTATTCATTGAGTTTGCAATGATACATTTCGCTTTTCACTCTCTCCGACAGGAAAAAATTGCAGTTCCTATGCAAAACGAAGTAGTTCATCTTACAAGTAAACAAATACAAAGTTTTCCAAGGAAAAAGCCCTTTTTCAGTCCTCCTTCCCTCTATTTAAACTACCCCCGCTGCCCCTTGGGCTGCCACCCCAGCGTGTGACTTTTCAGTATCTTCAACGATTCTGCTTCTTGTTCTGGCCGCTGTGTTTTTCCAATCATTCTCTATGAGCGAATTATCTTCTAACCAGTAACAGATGAGTCTTCCTCTGTCTAATCCTCCTTCGTTTGCTTGCTTTGTCCTTTTCTACGTTTTGCCTTCCTTGTGATCGTTCCAGTTCCAGTTCAACCAAGCTATGTCTTAGCCCATGGTCGCTTTAGTAGCACCGAATGCCTTCTACAAACAATCACAATGCATTATTCGCTGCAAAGGGGAGTTTTTTAAACATTTAAACATTCTCTGCCCAGCATTGTAAATCCGCAAGAGACTAGCCAGGTTCGCTCGGACAAGGTATCGATTTAAGCTTTGGGCAGGCAAAATTATAAGCGGCGGTCGACCAACTTCTGCATCGGATGAGACGAGACTTCAGGAGCCTCAACGGCGGGGAAATATAGAAATTGGGTGAGTGGAAACATGGGCGAAAAAAGGGTAATCGAACATCGGGGGGAAGAGTGCTTCGGGAACCAAGAGGGGTGGCTCATCCGCAACGGCGGACGGAACACTGGTAGGGGACAGGCGACGAGGTGGAAAACTCAGTTCGGGTGGGGGAAGACAAGGTCGGGCATCGAATGACACTTGAATCGGGAGCTAACTATCTCCTCCTGGCTGCAACGGCGGGCGAGTGGAAGCTTATGGACAAGCTATTTTAAACTAAACGAATCGGGCGTCGGACGGTTCAGGAAATCGGACGAAAGAAAGGTCTAGGAGCCGCAACGGCGGAAGGGTTGAAACTTTGCAGCG
>LPNX010826324.1:232684-273945 GCA_001517045.1 Pseudotsuga menziesii | reverse complement strand
TTCAGCTCTCGTGACTTGTTCCAGTATATGTCAGACATTTCCAGCCACTATGGAGATCTTGATCTGTTATATATCTTCAGCCTATGTGGAGATCATTGTACTATGTATATCTTCATCATGGAGATTCTAATCTATGTATATTGTACGTGGCGATGACCACATATGTTCTATCATGTTTCATGCCTATTCATGGCCATTGTACTCTTATGTATCCGGGACTGCTATATGTATGTGCAGTTATATGCAGAGTTGTATTACGGTATTATGCTGATTGGGTGGCTGGTCTTCCATTTGGGTACCTTCATCACTTCACTTCTGGGATGGACTTATAATGTATTTCGTCCATCGTATAACCCCTCTGATCTCATACATTAGGGGGCATCTATTATAGCGGATTTCACCACACTAGGTGAATCACACATTGTATGGCCTTCCCCTGTCCCGCTGCAGACTCATTATTCCCTATGGACCATTTGTTGTCTTTTGATGTATCATTGACCATCCTTAAAAACATTAGAAAAATGATATACGCGGCCTTTTCCTCGATAACCGTGTACATACGCGGATATTCCCTCTATAGTCGCGTACATCGGGATGTGTGCATAATCCAAAACTATTGGACCGTTCCTTGACTTGAATTTGACTCATATGACTCCTGGCCTTCCATATTCCTTGAGATCACATGGATTCGACCTTTCAGTATCACTTTGAAAAGCTATATAAGGAACCATTGAGACACTGAAAGCATAAGAGAGAATTGAGAGTATCGAAACTATAGTCCATTGTTGCCAGAACTATACTTGAGTCTGCATCCCTTTGTCCCTTTGGAGCAATTTTGTGTTCTTCCCAGGCTTGCCTTTGTTAGTGAGCTTGCTATCGGAGTGATGGAGGATTGAGGTGGTGGAGGCCCAAGTGGGGGATTCAGTTTCTCCGGTTCGCAGACGTGCCGTCAGAGGTTGTCACTTGTAATCTCTGATTCATATTAATAGAAATATCTTTTCCTGTCCAGTAATGTGTATTTGAATGAATGTTGCATCCATTGGAATATGTCAAATGCTTATACATTATTGATTATATATGCTAGAATAGATCTAACACCATGAAATATAGTATGCTTGTATTGTTTACTTGTTGTTGAGGATGTGCTATAACAATTCAAGCTGAAGATTGGAAAGCTCAACGGGGATCTACTTCAACCGTCTGGAATAAGGTACGAGGTTCGATCCTTTAGTGTTAGATGTTTTTATTTCTATTGCATATTGGGAAAGATTGATTTCTAGAGTCTAGCTGTCTGTTGTGGTACCCCAAGCCATAGGAATTTCTCTCCGTAACACTAGGGACTGAAGATTACTTTTAACAATGGTTATACCCATGAAGAGGAACTTATCTTCAGGGATATTCCACTCTGGTACATCCACCACATATGATTCAATCACTAGTGTCATGCCCTTCCTGTCCACATTGCAGACTTGATGCACTGTGGTGAATGATCGATAATTTTTGAGGCAGTGGTCTCCTCCCAAGACTTTAAATCTCAGAAAATGGAGATCGTCATCAAGAATTTCTAGCTGCTCAGTACTGCATTCCACTGCAAGCCCTTAGACCAGGAGAACCTATATTGTACCCCCCATGGTGCCATCACCCCTCATGGAGCAGCTACAGATGAAATGCTTGTACATTTGTGGTTTTTCAAATCACTGCACCATGGACCAGATGTCCTCCACCGTTGCCCAAGTCCACAAGTTATACGATGGAACATCATCGACCATAGGTAACTGAATGGTTGTGATATCGTCCCACCACATCGATTAGACACTCGTATTCCTCCTTCTTTACAAGACGTTGTAGCACATCGGAATTGGGCGGCTGTATTGTGGAATGTATCAACTCCTTCTCATCATTGTATTTGGAGAAATCACAGAAACTGCACAGTTGATGAGGCTGACACATCGTCAAATTCGAGACTTGGATTCTCAAAAATGTTGCTCTTTGCTCACTAATATCATATCAGTGCAAGGCAGATCATACAGGAAATCAGAGTTTATGGGTGCTGTTGAGCTTAGTTGTCATTGATGTCAAAGAAGTTCATTAATGTCAAAGGAAGTGATGATGTGGCATGTGTGATGAGGCTAGGAAACCACATGATGGTGTTCTGGTGATATTAAGAAGTCATTGTTGCAATCTGACATCATTCTGGAACACTATGACAATTTTGGAAATTGACTAAGTCTCTCATCTAGTCGTTGTGACCATGTCAGTGTAACTCATCTAGTCGCTGCGACCACGTTGGTGTAACTCATCCAGTTGCTGTCACCATATCATAGTAACTCAGCCAGTATATCTTAGGAAATATAAGTTTCGTAAAGCACCGTTTCAGCACAACTCGATGAAACTCGCCGACACAGTCAGGAGTAACTCACGAGTCACCTCTGAAATGATCGAAGAGATTAGTGAATGTTTACAATACAGGAAGTTGTCGAGTGTTTCAGAGAAACTCGATGTTTTCCTCTGATACGGTCGCATCCAAAGTAAAAAATACCGATGGACTAAGCACCAACAAACCAATTGAAGGTTTTCAACAAGTTCTTGCTGACAAAGTCGGACAATACTCTTTTGTTTCGTCGAAATGGTCGCGAGAACTCACAAATCACCATCGATAGTATCGAAGAATTTTTAATAATATCACCGACATACATCGGCATTACTTTTTCCTTCATAACGATTGATTGAGTTTCATGTCAACGACGTTGCATTGAGTTGGGCGCTGAAATGATCGGACTTAAGGCATAATCCCGCACAAAAGCAAGGCTACGCCCGCATATATAGAGTGTTAAGGTCCATACGTGTTTGGAAATGCACACATGTGAAGTATGGGAGAAGGTAGCATGCCCCAGATAAAGGAATCCTACGAAATATTGGAGTATGCCCGCTGGTGAAAGAGATAGGAAGCCCGCGGACATGAGAGAAAGAAAGCTCGAAGGCCTGAAGATGGAAGAAATGCATAGAGATTCGAAGAGGCATGAGATGCACACAAAGTTTAATTAAAATTAATTAATTAAAAATATATAATGAACATAATGATAAATTAATTGATTAAAATCAGTAGAAAACAGAGTGCGAAAGGGCATGACTGCTTAATTACAAAACAAAGTTATAATTAATTAAAAAAAATAGAGTTATTTAAGATTGAGAAGGACGTGACTGTTTGAAAGAATATGTTGCTGTAAATGTATGCCAAGGAGTATTTAAACTAAAGTTCAAAGAGGATGAAGGGTGTCTCTGTGATCCAGATCCAAGCAGTAGTAGCACCATATAGAGACCAAAGGAAACCAGTGACAGATAACATAAAGAAGATATGGAAATCAAATAAAATATAACAGGGAGGTAGGGTGGTGCTAAGGCAAGCAACATCCTTGCTAGGGGGTCATATCCTCCTTCTAGTAATAGCTGGTAAATAGGATGTAGTAGCATCCTTTCAGTAGCAGCTGATAAAACTAGGGGGTCGTAGCCTCCTTCCAATAGTAGCTGGTAAATATGGTGTAGAAGCATCCTTTCAGTAGCATCTGATAAAACCAGGGGGTTGTAGCCTCCTTCCAATAGTTGCTGGTAAATAGGGTATAGTACCATCCTTGTCTGTAGTAGTAGGAAGAAACTATTTGTAAATACAATTTTGCAGTAATAGGAAGTATTGGTGGTTTACCAGATTGGGATTCCACAGTAAAATCTGTGTTCTATGTTTCTTGTTGATTATGTGTGCTAATGATTAATGTTAAAAGTGGTTTTAATTTATAAAAGTTATCAATACTGATTCACCCCATCCTCTCAGTATTGTCCAATATTCTAACAATTGGTATCAGAGCCAGTTCCTTCATTACAGTTTAACCGTTGGAAGGAATATCCTAAATAAAAACCACTATGGATCAACAAGAAGGGTTAGCCACCAACAGATCACCACTAATCATAGGAGAAAATTATGCATACTGGAGTGTGATAATGAAGTGCCATCTGATGTTTCTTGGATGGAAGGTTTGGGCAGCAACTGAAAGAGAATATAAAATAATAGATGACAACCTACCTATAGACAGTATGGAGCTAGGCCAATATGAGGGTAATGCAAAAGTCTTAAATGCCAACCTGAGTGGATTGAAAAACACTGTATTTGTAAAAGTCATGCAACAAAACTACCAAAAAAGCTTGGGATAAGTTGAATATTCTCTGTTAAGGGGCATCCAAGGTCAAAGAATCCAAGCTTCAGACATATAGAGGCCAGTTTGAGAGCCAAAAAATGAAAGAAGAAAACAATGGAGAATACCTTCTAAGAGTAGATGAAGTTGTGAATGATATTAGAGGCCTTGGAGGAAAATTAAAGGAAAGAGAAGTAGTTTATAAGGTACTAAGAACATTGCCGATGATGTATGACTCAAAAGTGTCAACTTTAGAAGAACGAGATGATCTTGATGCCATGATGGTAGATGAACTACATGGGATCTTCACTGCATATGAGATGAGGACGAGACAAAATGAACCTTCAAGGAAAGGGGAAACATTTAAATCCCTATCCAAGAATCAATTAGAGAACCTAGATGATGAAGAAGCTCACTTCATCAGAAAACTTGAGAAAGGTACTGGGAAATATAAAGGAAATCTACCTTTGAAATGTTTCAATTGTGGAAGAATTGGACATTTTTCCAAGAAGTGTCTTTACCCAAAACAAGAGGAGAGTGATAATGAATAATCTTGATGTCATAAGTGTAAGGCCATGGATAAGAAGAAGTTTAAGAAAAATAAGGAAAAATTCTATTTCAAAGAAGATAATGATGATGAAAGTAAAGATGTAGAAACCATATTCATGGGTATAGATACTCAAACTCAGAATGATGAATCATATGAAGAATCAAAAGTGGATCTAAAGGCTTAGTACATGGTTATTGTTGTTGTGAATTTGAAAAATGTAGAAGAAAGAACAAGGTTTTGAAAGAAACACTGTCCAAGTACCAAGAAGAGACAAATCAAATTATTATTGACTTGAAGAACCAAATTCAAGAGGCCAATAAGATTGGAGAGGACCTAGTAGTGCAACCGAGGAATAGATTACAAGATTTTGAAAAACTTGAAAAAAATATTATTCAATTTAGAAAAAGGGGTTGATGAAGAATCTATCAAATCAAAGTTTGAGAACAATTCAAGGGTTTTAGATGAGATGTTTAGTAACCAAAGACCATATAGTGATAAATATGGTTTGGGTTTTGACAAATAAAAGAAGCCAAAATATTCTTCCTTCACAAACAAAGGTGGAAATAAAAGAAGCTATGCTGCTGCACTAAAGAGTCTAGTTAAAAATGAAGAAAGTAAGAAATACGATCCATCCTTTTATGACAAAAATAGAACTAATGAGGTGTCTAAGAGACCAATGACAAATAGATATGAACAGATAAAAACTAGACCAAAAATCCAGATGGGAATACCTTTTTGGTTTCCTTCTTTCATGAGATGAACTCCTAAAAAATAGTGTATGGGGTTCTTCTTCTTCATATTCAACTTCTTCTATTGAGTCAGAATCTTTCTATTCTAACTCAACCTCTATTTTATCTAGTTCCTTTTCCATTGGAGTCACTTCCTTTCTGAAAACATATTTTACCTCTCTAAAAACAACATCTCGACTATAATTAGTCTTCTTAGTTACATGATTCCAAATCTTAAAACTTTTCACACCATCTTTATAACTGATAAAGATACATTCTTCAGCTTTATTATCCACCTTACTCCTTTTCTCCTTTGGAACATGTACAAAGAATCACAACCGAAAAATTCTAAATGCTTAATGGAGAATTTCTTACCAATCCATAACTCATGTGGAGTTTTCTTAACTAATGTTGATGAGCATGATCGATTTACCAAGTAATATGAAGTATCCATTTCCTCTGCCTAGAATTATTGTCCCATATAGACACTATTGAACATGATACTTTCCTTTTCTGTAAAAGTCATATTCATTATTTATACACCTCCATTCTATTGAGGTGTGTATGGATTAGTATTCTCTCTTTCTATATCACACTTCTTACATATATCCTTGAATGCATCCCCACAAACATCCCCATTGTTATTTATCCTCGACACTTTATTTTCTTTTCTATATGATTCTCTACAAGAGCCTTAAATTCTATAAACTTAAAAAATACTTCATATTTATTTATAAGGAAATAAGTCCATTTGTTCCTTGAGAAATCATCTATAAATGAAACATAATACACAAATATACCCAATGATGGAATAGCCATAGGTCCAAACTCATCACTATGTATTAACTTTAAAATTCCCTTGGTTCTTGTAGCGCCAAATGCAAATCTTACTCGATTACATTTTCCAAACATGTAATGTTCGCATAAATCAAAATCTAGTGTGCAATCAAACAAACCTTTATATTATAATGCGTGAATTCCTTTTTCTCAAATATTCCCCAATCTTTGACTCCGTATCATTGTCTTTCCTCCATACACACTTGAGGTTCTATATTCTTTATCTCCTCCATTAGGAACAATATAACTGTTAAATTTATCAATGATTTTTATTCCCAATAGTTTGTACAAATTTGGATTCCTAACTCCCCTCATAAGAACCATTGTTCCTCAAAACATTTTGCATGTGCCTTTTGAAAACACAATCTGTGTGCCTGTATCACCCATTTTTTTATGGATATCAAGTTTCTTGCTAGATTTGAAATGTGTAGTACTCCAGGGAGAGTTATAATCCTTCCATCCTTGAGTTGTAACTTGACTCTTCCACTTCCAATGATATTGAACATTGAATCATCTCCCATGAACACATCTATTGGGCCTAGGGAAAGGAAAGCAGAACTCACATAGAATTCTACTTAGGTATGAAAAGGTGCAATAGAAAGAAGAGGGAGGAATCATGACAAGTCAATGATATAAGAAAGGAAGAAGAGATGAAGGAAAGAAGGAAATTTAAATGGGACAAAAGCAAAGAAAGAAGGAGTTAATAAAATAAGCAGTTCAAGAGGAAACTGTGAAAGCTACAACAACAAGAAGATGCATGACAATAGGAATATGCACGAAAATAGGAATATGTGTGAAAAAAGGAAGGAATGTGACAATGAAAGGTGTGATGGAATAATAGTTCCAGAAGGAATGCAGTATAACTATTGACATAGATCCGTCAGTAGGGGTTCACCCTCTGTCGACACCCTTAACTTGACGATCTCCCTGAGCACCGGCCCAAACAGGTTTTACCCTATCTAGCAATACCTTCAGAGAAGATGAGGTCTCACCCGAGATGTTCAAGGGAGAACTGTCAGAACCATGTTTATGTAGTTAGGAGGGTTTTGGCATCTACTTTTCAAATATGACACCATTACTTCACAAATCTAGCATTGGTTCGTTTATCATAAATTCATATCATCATTCATTAGATCAACATATTCATATCACAGCAGGATAATGGATGCATAAACATATCTACCAACATAACATGATTTAAAACATAAAAGCATCTCATCATTTAGAATGAAGCATTATATTTCTGCAATAATCCATTCACATCACATCACAGGGAAAGCAGGAAAACAGAAAGAAGCAAAAAGACACAGTGTTTCCATCAAATCCTTGTCACATATTACTTCGCATCAAAATAGAGAACACTATTCACAAAGGTTTTTCAATTACACCAAGATGATCTCTCTCAAAAGTATGTTGTTACACCAAAATATCATCACCATCATGTTATGAGATAGGTATTACCTTGTTTGCTTCAATCCCTCAAAGTTTTCCCTAGAGAAATGAAGGTTCAAATTATCCCCTTACAGTTTTTCCTTGTTTTGAGCTGGTAACGCTCTTTACCCATTGACAAAAAGTGTTACCCAAGAAGAAAAGACTTGGTAATGCTCCTGATACATGAGCAAAGAGTAGTTCCATTGCTTCTATCCTTATTTCAAGAAGCGCTACCCCCTTAACACCTCCTATTTGCTTCATTGGAGGAGCGGTGCTCGAGTTTTCAAGGAAGAAAGAGAAGCTTCGAGAGGATTCTCGAAGCTTATGTCTATGGAGCCTCATCCCTATGGTTTAGGAACTAGCTGGAGCTCGAGATTCTCCCTTTTTGGATCTTATCTCCACCTCACTCATGAGATCCTCAACCATACCTATCCTCCCATGCCTTTAAACACTAGCTCATCCCCAATGGGAGAGAGGAGGAAGAATTGTGTTGCATACCCAAACTCTGCCCAAATAATTCTTGAACTATTGGAGGCAAGGTGAAGTTAGAGGCAAGGATCCATTGGAAGGAACTCTCAAAACCAAGGCATAAAGGTTGTAGTCTCTCTAATAATTTCTAATAAAAATGTCTTTTCTTTCCCATATTTACTATGTCATTTGTATATATTGCTTGATTCCTTGGTCACGAGCATAGATCTAGTTGATTATATTGTATGCTATCATGTTTCTCTTGTTTTTTGTCACCTTTTACAGGTTCTTCTGCAGGGATAGCGAGGACAATCTTCAAGAGAAGTATCATGGTATTTCATTCAAGTGATTAAACAGATCTAGGGGAAGTTTAACATTTGTTGTTTGTGTTTTGTTCTAGATATGAACCATTCACATTAGGGAAACATCTCCTGTCCACAGGAGGTATGTATTTCTAGCTAGCAAAAGTGGTTCTCTTTAGGAATCCTGAGACCATCTGAGTTAACATTTTGGTTGTCTTGGCATCACATCGTTGTGAAGCCTTGATAATCTTGTGAGGTTCCAGGCCTTTAATCCACTCCTCTCACATATTTTTCTTGTTGTTTTAGTTTGAGTAGCGCTTGTTGTCTGTATAGTTAGGATTTTTTAGAAGACAAAAATAGTTTTGTTACATAGTTATGGCTTCTCCTTCCGGGACTACCAACCAAGAGACTCCTTTACCAAGCACATCTTTTGTTTTCCCTCCATATGGGGATGCTGGTCCTCCTTTAATGGCTACTTTGAACCTTCCAAGATTTACTATTGGATTACTTGTTTGGTTATTCTCCATTACATTTATCCCATGTGCACCAGTTGCTTCTGATCCTAATCCTTCATTGCAAGAGAATCAACCTCATGTTGATCCCTCTCCTTCTTCACTAGATGTGTATTCTCCCATTTCTCCCCCTTTGTCTGTTGAAAGTTTTAGTACTAGTAGTCTAGTGGATAATAAGATGAAGAAAATGATGATTAATGTTAGCTGGAATATTTCACCTCCTACGGACAGCAAGGTGTTCGACTGGTCTGAATGGTTCATATCCAGAACAAATAGAGCACAGAGGTTGAAGACTCTCCCTAGATTCTGTAGATATCTGGAATACAAGGCTTTAACAGTTCACCCATGTACCTACAAAAAATATCAACACGAAATGAATCAAAGCAACCAGAATATGATCTACTAATCTATGCTAGTGACTAAGGAATCTAGCAACATATATATGTGAAATCACAAAAACAACATCATATGTGGGACATAAATCAACTTGCATTAGAAATATGAAGAAGTTTACAACCAAGCCTTAGTGTTGACATGCATCTCCATGAAACTAGCTCTTCACCCCCAAAATCTCTAACTCTAGCTCTCTATGCTCTCTCCAAATGGTCTTGGGCCAAGAATGAATCCAACATCATAACAATACCTTCAATGTTCTCCCCTCAACCATGGCTATGAGCTCATATTTATAGGGCTTTAATGGATAGATATGGTTGAGAAATTAGTGGGTGAGGTGGCCTCTAAGATCCTAGGATGAGGGATCTCGAGCTCAACCAACCCATAGTAGTAGGGATAAGGCAGTACACGAGGCTTATCATATAGAAGCCTCGAGAAACTTCTCTTTTTCCCTTTTTACCCAGGGTACCACGCTTCTCCTTCTATGACAGGGCGGTTTTGGTAATAATCGCCTATGGACCAAGGGCAATGGGCGGTGGCACCGCTTGTGGACAACCGATGAAAGGAGGTGTGAGTAGGGGTACCGCTCTTGGATAAAGGTGCATGCGTGATGCTGGGAATTTGTATGACAGATTGATGAAAATCCATTTAGTTTCCACTCCAGAAGTAGGGATTCAGGGCAAGTAGGTATGTCAAATGTCTTATCACATGATGGTGACAAGATTTTAGTATAACAGGATGCCCCCCAAAGCATAAGTCTTAGAGTGATATGATAAACGAGAGCTTTGAGAACAAGTCGTCGCCAAGAGATGAAAATTTTAGCTCGATTGGAGCATGTTGTCAAGTAGGCATCTATAGTACATCAGTATGTTGACTCATAGACACAAGTAACCAAACTCATAGCTGCAGACTAATACAAGGCGGATCTATGAGTGGAGTAAACAACCATGGCTACTAGAATACAATGTAGATCCATGTGATAGAGGACTCAAACTTGGACATAGCTACTAGACATACAACGTAGATCTATGTCATACAGACGCAAATTTGAGCATAGCCATGACCATACAAATGTGGATCCATGCTAGATATAAAAAACTCCATCGCAACCTGGGGAAAAAGCAATGAGCGCTTTTAAACAAATGCCGAGGGTCTTCGTCTCGTCTTCCACAAAGTATGATTCTATCCATGTGATTACAATGATTTGAAGTTGAACATGGTAGAAACCACTTGATTACTGGCCAATGATGTGAACCGTTAACAAGTGCGAGGGAGATCACCATTAATGTCAATGATTCCCAAGGTACCTTAGTACAATCTACTGAGTGTGAATAGATGTCTTGATGTCGAACACCCAATCGATTCTATCGATCAAAGGTCAATGATGTGAACCTATGTCGAGAGCGAGCTAATTTGTCATTAAGGCATATAGATCTCAAGGTACTAAATATTATTTCTAAGACTATTTCCCAGATGATGAGTTGATGTCAATGGGAATAGTCTCATCGAAGGAGGGCCATGATGAGTCCCACATCGACGAAACGAAACTCAAAACATAGTTCTGGAATGATGTGAATGTAGTAACCATATGACTGACTCAAAGATACTGACACAAGTGACTGTGTAGACTGCAGAGGTAAGACTTCTTCAAATCCCCTTTTAACATCGGGTGACATGACAAAAAGACTTGGCAGCATGACTAAACATGACAGATACACCGTGCGACAGTGGACAATGCATTATTTTGAAATACTCAAAAGATTGACATGACTCATGAAAGTGTATTGTCACGGAGATCAGCTGAATAACCAATTGACTGACATGATTGTGCAGACAAGTTCCATGTTCAAAGGTAATGACAAACAATTGCCATTGTTTGCAAGATGATTCCCTTCCCATTTCCCCCATCATGATCGATGAGTGCCTCTTTTTTGTTTTACAAGTTCAAAGAGGGTAACAAACACTCGATATAGCTTGTCGAAAGACAAGTCCAGAATCATATGTTTTACGAACCTGAGAGAGGAGGGGTTCAATCCCAAAACGGGTCTCGCAATGTTTAATTTAACGAGTCTACTGAAAGAAAACTCGGTATTGTTCATGTTTAGAAAGTCTGAAAAAATACGGAAGAAGACTCCAAAGGGGTCCTTTTTCTTATGATTTAGTCTCTAAGGCCCAAAAAAGTATAAAATCATACCTTAGAGAACTCTTCTAGTCATGATTGGCTGGAGTGTTCCTTTTTCGTAAATAGTCCTATCCAAACTGAAAAAGAGATAACCTATCGTCGGGTGGACGACTCTTCAAATACTTTAACGAGCGTGAAGAAGACAAGATCGCTCGATGATCTTTACCTATTTAGGGAGCCTGAAAAGAGTTTAAAGAGAACTCCATTAACCTTTTTCATGTTTGAATCTAGAGCATCAAAAAGTAATAAACTAAGGTCAAACCACATTTCATGTTTTAACTAGAGCACGAAAAATGAAAAGTAAGCTCAACACCATCTTACTGTTTTTAACGAGCTCAAAGATCAGTTAAAAGAATGCTCAAGGATTGGTTTCATTTTGACACAAGATCGAAACAATGGGTAAAATATGCTTGAAAAATCCCATTAAAATGATATACAAAGGTTGGAATATTCCCCCCAGCATGATTGCTAGTGAGGCTTACCCCTAGCATGGTTGCTAGGGGCTCGACATACCCCCAAGCTTCGTTTCATTTGACGATTCTTCTTCCATACCCAACCTAAAAACCTGGTTACTAATGTGAAAATGTTCATCAGGGGGGTAGGAAGAACGAGAATTAGGCAAGTAAAAAGAAGGTTCAAGTTCTAACACTAAAGTGAAGACTCGACTCAAGGGAAGGGGATCTGTTTCATTTTTACACAAGCTTGAAATAGAAGGTAACTATGCTTGTAACATGGTTTCATTTTTATGCAAGCTTGAAACAAAAAGGTAAACTATGCTTAAGGAGATCCATTTCAATTTTTAACAAGCTTGACATAGAATGGGAACATTGCTCAGCGAAAACTGACATGATGGTCAAAACCTGACATGATGGTCAGGTGCTATTTCATTTTTTAACAAGCTTGACATAGAATGGGAACTTTGCTTAGAACATTGTTTCATTTTTATGCAATCTTGAGACCAAAAGCGTAAACTATGCTTAATTTTGGTTTTATTTTTTAACGAGCTTGAAACTGAAAGTAAACTATGCTCTAGACATGGTTTCATTTTTATGCAAGCTTGAAACCAAAAGCATAAACTATGCTTAAGGAGTGGTTTTATTTTTTAATGAGCTTGAAACCAAAAGGAAACTATGCTCTATACATGGTTTCATTTTTATGCAAGCTTGAAACCAAAAGCGTAAACTATGCTTGAGGAGTGATTTTATTTTTTAACAAGCTTGAAACCAAAAGTAAACTATGCTCTAGACATGGTTTCATTTTTATGCAAGCTTGAAACCAAAAGCATTGTTAGAATAATCAACCCATAGTATTTACCCACTTAGACATTATTTCATTTATTTTGTCTTATTTGCCTAGTCCATGAGTCCCACCATGTGCAAGTTGTCAATTGCCTATCCATAGAGGTCAAAATTGCCATTATTGACTCATGGAGCGCTTGGGAAAGCCTTGGGAATCAAATCTACTTTATTCCTAGCCTCCTAGGCGCCCATCTGCTTTTTCTGCTTTATTCCCTGCTTTTTCAGTGTTTTAAGGCACATAGGAAAGCAAGACTAGGTGAGGTGAATCAGCTTTGTTGCCTCTTCCTCCTCCACTCTTTCCTCCATGAAAAATCATGTATGAGCTGCCATTTGACCACTCTTTATCTTGCCCATGCGCCCTTGCTAATTCGTGGGGTCCTTGATAGATTTGGGATCAGCTTTTTACACCTATGGGGGATTTGCCTATTTTGGGTAAGCCTGCTTTATGCTAGATTTGGATGCTTCCTTATGAATTTTATTTGCTCATGTATTCTATATATTAAGCAGCCTATGTTATTATAGGGTTGGCTATTGTACACTCAGTTAATATAATTTTGTGTTACAGCTCCATATTCAGTCTCCATTGTTGATAATTTGCATGATCAATTGTTAATTGCTGTGAGTGAAATTAATATACTGCAGGCCTGAATTTCTACAAGCATAAACTATGCTTAAGGAGTGATTTTATTTTTTAACGAGCTTGAAACCACAGGATAAACTATGCTCTGGAAATGGTTTCATTTTTATGCAAGCTTGAAACCAAAAGCGTAAACTATGCTTAAGGAGTGGTTTTATTTTTTAATGAGCTTGAAACCAAAAGTAAACTATGCTCTGAAACCTGCTCCTACCCAACATGATATCCATAGGTTGGTAGGTTGCCCCCTTACATAAAAATCTAGCAACTTAACTCCAGTATGAAGTCCATATACTAGAGCCATGCCCCCCATTTTACCTACGATGGGAATAAGCTAACTAGAAGAAGGAGAAGGAACCACAAGAACATGCAGCACATTTAGGGTAGTCTGATTAATAGGAGTAATGTGATGGTCAGGTGTAACAAAATAAATATGATCAATGGTCACAATATTCCCATCATGGGGAAAATGCATAAATCTAAAGAGTGTGGACACAACATCCTTCATGGCGTAAACATAATCACATCCAAGGAGCATATTGAAATCTAAAGGACCTTGGACCACCATAACATCAATACAGATAGTTTTCCCTCCTAACGTAATAGGAAAATAAGGAAGGGTCCCTAAAGGTGAGGTGGGCCTGGGATTAAAATCCAGTATCTGATTGGTGGCTGGCACAAGTTGAGGAGAGCCTAAAGCTTGCCAAGCAGTTGAGGATAGAATACTAAGAAAAGCCCCTTCGTCAACAATAGTGCGAAGTATCTGCCTAGCAGTAACATTCACAACTATATGGAAAGGAACACTCAAATGGAGATGAGACTTTGTTAGGTTACTCCAGTCAAAGGAAATAACCTCACTACTCAGAGAGGGTTCTGTCGAAACAAAAAAAATTTCCTCTTATTGAGAACAATCAGAACAAAGCATGAAAACTTTGGCAAGTTTAAGTTCATTCTCTACTGGAAGAGAAGAACAAGACGAAGATTTGGTCAAAGAAACTACTTCAGTCTTAACACTCTCTGGTGAAAGAGAGGGATTGGGTGGAAATGAAACCGACTCGACCACTTTAAATTCACTCTCCAAAGGAAGAGTGGGATGAACTACAGATGAATCTGAATTGACCACTTGGTCAACCAGTAGGGGATCGAGGGATAACTTACTATGACTTGTTGGAATCACCTATTGATGATCAATAATATTTTCCAACCAACGCGAAGCTTCATCCATGCCTGGACAAATAAAAGTGCGATGCATAGCCTTGCAAATCAAACAAGGATACAAGACTTTACCCTTACGACCTTTTACCAATGGGTCACTGGTTGAGGGAGTTTCGTCAACATGATGATTAGAGGTTGATGACACAGGTGGTTTGGATCTTTTAGACCACTCTTCTTGTACACGGGAGAGACCAGGACACTCAAGAAGGTCATCTCCCTTGCAAAGATTACAAGGGAACTTGGGTTTTCTAGGCGTTCTCTTAGAATGAGAACCATCAATGGCAGATAGTTGCTGCTTTTTCTCTTTCTTATCCTTCATCTTTTTACCCTTACCTTTCTTCTTCTTCTTATCCACATGACTACTAACCATAGAGCTTTGGTCAAGTGAAGAAGAAGAAAGGGATGAAGTCACAACCGATGAAGAAGGAGAGGGATTGGGTTGAGGTCGATCCTCTCCCAGAGGAGAGGTGACATTTGAGACATTAGGTGTAACAAGAATTACTGGATTGAAAATCCATATCAGTAATCCTATAGTTAATACATGAAGATTTAGAGTGGCAATAAAGGGAGTACCAATACCTTCACTTGGAGGGAATACAAAAGGTACACCTTGCAAAGGGATCTCTTGAGTGGTAGTCCCAGATGAGGATGCCATCTCTAAACTCTCTAATAACCCCCTAACTACCATGCACAAGCAAGTACAACTCAAACTAAAAGCAACAAGCAAACATGTGAAAGGAGTGGATAAGAGTCAGGAACCTCACAGGACAGGCCAAAAGGATAACTCATATGGTTTGAGGATTCCTAAAAGGGTCTCCCGATATACGCAAGGTAAAAGGGAGCTCAAATAAGTAGTAGTGTTGTCTAATGCATAGCTGTACACAAGGGGCCTTCCGATATACAATAGAGTACGTGAAGTACCTTTCTATATACCTCAAGGGTACGTGAAAGGCCGTTCGATATACTGATGGTACGTGGAAAAACTGCGCGAGTCTCAGGATATAATGCAGACAAGTAACGACCTCTCCTACGCTTAAGAACGCCCGAACACCTCCCTAACTTATCACTCAATTTGCTAAAAGTTTTAACCTAGTACTACCGTTAATTTTATCTTGTGCGTTTAGGTGGAACCATGGAGTGAAAACTTGAAATTAAAGAAGATGCACACTGATCTATATGATAATGCAAGTTTTCCTCTTCAATGAAATTCTACCTAAGAGAGGGAGAGAGATTTACTTTTCTTCCAAAAATGCACACCCAAATACAAATGCAATTCTATCTTTTCAAACGAAAAGTGAAATATCAATGCACCCCAAACAATATTTAAAGTGAATAAGAAAGATATCTAGAGAACATATAACATAAATAAAAAAGTTTCCAATCTTTTCATGCTTGAAAAAGATGCATAAAAACTCAATGGAAAGATGATTTCAGTGACGTTTCCAAACAAATCTAACTCTAATGCACACAAAGCTGAAAATAGATATTTCTTCTCAATGAAAGTAAGATCTAGAATTTCAAACAATCATGCACAAAACAAGAAGAAAATCATTCAACAAACTTGTGAATGAAGCAAAAGAGAGAGAAAACTAAAACTTCTCTTTGAAACAGAAAAGGAAACGAAGAACCAACCTTTCCTACCAAGCACTGAAAAAATCAGCATGCAAAAGGAAACAAGACTTACCCAAGCAAAGGAAGACTCAAAACAACATGGATCGCTCATGCATTCCAAGTCCAAAATAAACCGAAACCTACTCACGAAAATGAAATGTATATTTCCCAATTCCAATGAATAATATCTACAGAAAAGAGCAAGAGGTTTCAAGCAAAGAAAATAATGCAAAATCTAATGCAAGAAACATAAACTCTCTTTGAATGTAGAGGGAATACAACAATCAAATCGACTGCATAATACACAATTCATTTTCATAAAAAGTAATCCAAAAACACACAAAAATGAAAATACAATGTCTGGAACATGGCCTACCTGGCATCGCGCAGATGAAGCTGCTGACAGGTGGTTTTGAGGCAGAACCGCTCCTTGCTCACTAGATTCAGGTGGTGGCACCACATATGGATAACTAGACTCAGGTGGTGGCACCATTCATTGCCAACAGAACATGTGCAGTTCCCTGTAAAAATCCAAAACACAAAGAGAACGATAGATCAAGTCAGAAAAAGACCAGATCAAGGAAAATACTATTGAATTGAGTATGGAAACAAAGCATAAAAGACCAAAATGACTCAGATCTGAACAAATCTAGAAATTTCAAACCCAAATAATGCAAGTCAGAAAGTAGATCTGACTGAAGAGAGTTAAAGAAAAGAGATCCTGGATTTAGACAAGAGTTGTAGACTGAGGAAGATTAGAACAACTGATATGCATGCTCCCCAATGGTGTTGCCAGTTTTGTTAGCTGGAATATTTCACCTCTTGCAGACAACAAGGTGTTCCACTGGTCTGAATGGTTCAGATCCAGAACAAATAGAGGTTAGAGGTTGAAGACTCTCCCTAGACACTGTAGATATCTGGAATACAAGGCTTTCACAGTTCACCTGTGTACCTACAAAAAATCTCAACACGAAACGAATCAAAGAAACCAGAATATGATCTACTAATATATGCTAGTGACTAAGGAATCTAGCAACATATATATGCAAAATCACAACAACAACATCATATGTGGGACAGAAATAAACTTGCATTAGAAATATGAAGAAGTTTACAACCAAGCCTTAGTGTTGACATGCATCTCCATGAAACCAACTCTTCACCCGCAAAAGCTCCGACTCTAGCTCTCTATGCTCTCTCCAAATGGTCTTGGGCTAAGAATCAATCTAGCAGCATAACAATACCTTCAATGTTCTCCCCTCAACCATGGCTATGAGCTCATATTTATTGGGCTTTAATGGATAGAGATGGTTGAGAAATTAGTGGGTGAGGTGGCCTCTAAGATCCTAGGATGAGGGATCTCAAGCTCAACCAACCCACAACAGGAGGGATAAGGCAGTACACGAGGCTTATCATCTAGAAGCCTCAAGAAACTTCTCTTTTTCCCTTTTTACCCAAGGTACCACACTTCTCCTTCTATGATAGAGCAGTTTTAGTAATAACTGCCTATGGACCAAGGGCAATGGGCGGTGGCACCGCTTGTGGACAACCGATGAAAGGTGGTGCGAGCAGGGGTACCACTCTTGGATAAAGGGGCATGCACGGTGCTAGGAATTTGTATGACAGATTGATGAAAAACCATTTAGTTTCCATTTGTATAAGGAGCAAGTCGACACAAGTCGACTTGAACGAAGACCGACTTAGTCGATTAGCCGACTAAGTCGGTCGGCCGACTAAACTAGATGATTAATTCGGCTAGCTAAAAGTCATGTTGGTTCACCAAACCGATAGTTATTTATTTTGTAACTGTTTGTAAATTGTATATATTAGGGTGTTGAGCCAAACGAGAACTCAGTTCAGTTCTCTACCTTGTATGAACTCATTGCAATAATATAATATGTTTATCTTACCTATTCTTATCTCTTGTCTCTGTTCTGTATTTATATATGTTTTAGTATGTATTATTGGTAACCTTATGTGATCTGTGAGATTACAACATTGGTTCTGTTGCTAGTAGTACATGTCTGAAATATATGCTCACATATGATACTAGAGTAGGAGATTAAGGATTGGTGGGACCGTAAAATTGCGAACTACTTGCAAAATTACGCAAGAAGGAACAGATTAACAGTCGCTGATGCCAAAGCAAGATTTTTCACAGAGACGCATGAAAAATTTGTCGAATCAGTGCCACAACTCTTGAAGCAAATTCTATATGAGAAAGCCGCACGAAACTAAAGAACAACAGTTGCTGGAAAAACTGATCCGAGGAGGCCGAACAAATCTATCGGAGTGGTTTGAGAAAATCATCGATGAATTCTGTGAGGAGCAAGCAGTCAAAGACAGAACTTCTATGGAAACTGTCAAAGAAAAATTTTACACAGACTTCACCGAACAATTTTTGTGTTCCCTACCGACCTTGCTATTCAAATTCTTGATAGAAAAAGGAGCAGGACACATCGTTGAACCTCGTCCACCATTGTGCGAATAGCCATCAAATACCAACTGGGAGGAGAAGCAGAGGAAGTGGGAGAAATTCATTGCCGAAAGGGAGTGGGAATACTTCCTGAGCAAATAAATCTAACTATCCGAGATTTCTAAAAGCGTCGGGTAGGCTATGGGGGGGTAGCTGGTCATGTGTCGGAGGTAGAGTATAGTGGATCCTAGTCGTCCTAGACCTAATAAACGTCACCAGTAATGAAAAATCAACTAAATATGAACTCAAGAAAATAGTATTGTACGAAAGTATGTCGGACATTCAGAAACAAGAAAGGGACGAAAGACAGAAGAGAATGGAAGCAAGACGTGAAAGAGCCACAGGGCTACACAGTGAACAAAACCCTAGGGAGGACGACCACGAAGAGAATCTGCCAGAGTCAGGTCATGACTGATAGGAAGAGGGTGTAGAGCAAGAGGTATCCCCTAAGTAGGAAGAAGTGTGGATAGAGCAGCCATAAGCTTTCCAAATAACAACTCCCAACAATGGAATAACCCTTTCCCCAACAAATCCGCGTACTAGAACATAGACTATTGTCGAAGATGACCTCCGACTATGAGCTGGTGACTTCATTATATGGAGCCGACTAGGCGATGAAACGTACACCAGTCGACACCTTATTATACGTTGAATACTCGAAGGAAATTGGGTGACGTTTCAGGTGGAACCCTCCCTCTGGAGTATCCACTTGCTCTTACCGACACATGAAGGAGCACCCCCCTGCCAAATACAACTTTAGAAGAAATCGAACAAGCAGACCTGTGCACACCAAGTTGCAGTGGACCATCAACAACCGAAGTTGACATCAACCGACTGCAAGTCGATGACAACTCGACGACCGACGGGAACTCAATATCCGTGGACCAAAATTCCGCAGGCTCGACTACATCAATATCCCCACCACTTTAACCACCACCACCACCTCCACCTCCTTCAACTTCTGAGAGCAGTGAAAGTGATTCAGACATGGGTCACAGATCAGCTCACATTCCTCTCTACGAGGGAGATGAAGACCCCAGATGACATTGGTTCGTCTGCGAGTCAACCTGGGAAACAAACCAGGTAATAGATGAAGACCGAAAAATGGCACAATTCGTCGAAGCCTTAAGGAAAAAGGCCTTGACATGGTACATGACCTTTTCAGAAATGAAACCCAGAGCGACAAAAGCCAAGATTAAGGCGCAATTATTTTCCTTTTTCAAAACCCCAGATGCTAAGCACCTGGCCGCCAAAAATCTCAAAACAACACATCAAAATCCAGGAGAGACAGTCCGCGACTACGACAAACATTGGAAGGACCTACTAAGCCAGCTATATTACGTTATTGATGAACAACTACTAATTCAATGGTTCCTTGCAGGATTATCGCAGAAAGTACGCCGACATATCAGTCTAGAGACGTTCAAAATGTTTGAAGACGCGCTAACAAAAGATCTGCAGGTCGAGATGGACGAAGACATACCTGCCTATCCGACGGAACACAGATTAGAGGAACAAATCGAGAACGTGCAGAAGTCTTTGAAGGAGCTAGACCTCAAGAATCAGGAAATCTAGTGTACCAACTACTCGACGGTCGGCCATTCGAAAGATAATTGTCGACAGCAAAATAGCCGACAAGACGTCCGCTTTGTACAAACCAAATCATTTTGCGACATTTGCCAGGAACACGGAGAGCATTCTACGAAATATTGTCCATTTAACATGAAGAATAGAAAGGCTTACTGGTGTGCCATCTGCAAGACCAAAAGTCACAACACGGCCGACTGTAAGTTAAACCTGAAGAACTGACATAACTATCAAGCGGTCTACCAAACGAACGCAGTAGCGCAACACAACGAGCAGAACAATACAAACAACCAGAACGGACAAAGATACGATGACCGATGATATGAGCACCGGTACAACAACCGACGTTCGGATTATGGAGGAAGAGGTCGATTCCCTGGGAATCACGACATCCGAACGCGTCGACCCACCCAGTGCTTCACATGCTACAAAGAAGGTCACCCGTATGCAGATTGTCCGTACAAGGACATACCTGATCTTAAATTCTGTACACACTATGGAGTAGGCGATCACTCCCTTGAGGATTGTCCTACTATGTTAGAGAAAATCAATACGAAGAAAAATGTTAATGTCTTGTCTTGTGTACAAAAGCATGATGTACTAACTACTAAGAATTTACATATTGTTACTTGACAAGGCACAAAAAAAGGGCCTGATAACCCCCAAATTAGCAAGATTAAAGACACAAATGTTTATCCTGACCCTATAAAGCAAAAACACACATATCAACAGGCAACCCACATATTTCATGACATTGCACAACAAGAAGACCTCATTAGCAGTCGACCTAACACAATACAACAATTAATACATCTCACTCAAACAGACAAATCCTTGGCCTAGTTCATTGATTTATTGTAGCAAATAAAAAGTACTAACACCAAAAAACAAACTAAGAACATCTGCAGCCTAAACCAAAAAGACAAAAACGATGTCGACCCACTTGTCGACCTGTAAATCGAAGGTTACCACGTCCGACAAGTAGTGCTTGACTTCGGGTCTTAGGTAAATATCATGACCCGGGATACATGGGAAAAGATGGGAAGACCTCGACTCTACGAGTCAGGCATCTACCTAAAACTCGCCGACCAAGGTCTCATTGAACCCATTGGGGTGTGGGAAAATGTCGACACAACCATCAAAGGAATTTCGACCAAGGTTGATTTTGAAATCATCGACCCAAAAGAAGGCTCTAATTCCTTCCCAGCACTAGTCGGTCAACCATGGGGACGGAAGATGAAAGCCTCCATATCCTTAGACAAGGAATGAATCAAGCTAAAAGGAAATGGTCACAAAGTCATTGTACCCATTAATCCCTACCAAGGAGAACCGTGGACCGAGCCGATTGATGAGGAAGTCGATGTCAGACAACTTTACCAGATTAACAACAATACGGACTACACAGAGCCCAACATCCATGGAGAACTTTACTTAGGTAACCAAGACTCAATTGGTTATAACTCTGATGCTGAACTGTATGACTAGGAGATGGAAAATTACGAAACAAAAGCAAGAGGGTGCTGGACTATACAAAAAGTACAGAAAAAATCCACCCGACAGTGCTTCATAGTATCCATTATCCCCAAAAATTTTGAAAAGAAAGTAAGGGAATTCCCTACCTTACAACCAACCAACTTAAACACTACACAACTACCCAGGTATAAGGAGAGGGAATCCCCAGTCCTACACATTGAACAAGTATCTAAGAATATTGGAGAACATGGTCGACTCCAAAGCTTAGTCAAAACATTTACAGGTCAAGCAACAAGATGGTGGGATACCCATCAGACAAAACTTCAAACCTGGACAACTGCTTCGACTTTCTTTGTCGAATGGTTTGGTGGACAGAAGTTAACCCAGCAAGCCCAGACCCCTACTTTTACCCAAGGAGAAAACCCAGAAGAGCATATCAAGACTTGTGAAAAGGAGTGGAGAAGACTTGGATATAAAGATGAGAGAGCTTCGCCACATTTGCTCCCTTCAACCCTAGCCGACTTACCCAATAAATGGTATAAGATGGAGGAAGCTAGATGTGAAACCTTATTTTGGGAGGAACAAGGTCAAGGACATCACCTTGCCCTCACTACTCCGGTCATTGTTGAGATCTGCATCCATAAAAGGCCAACCATTCATCTGCACAGCCCTCCACAATAGCATTTTGAAAGAATCTGACAGAGACATAATTTTTGTACCTCCCTGTTTCTTCGGGACAAAGAAACATTTTTTTCATGGGGGAGATGTAGAAGGAGCAAGTCGACACAAGTCGACTTGAACGAAGACCAACTTAGTCGATCAGCCGACTAAGTCGATGGGCCGACTTAGTCGATCAACCGACTAAGTCGGTCTGCCGACTAAACTAGATGATTAAGTCGGCTAACTAAAAGTCGTGTCGGTTCACCGAACCGACAGGTAGTTATTTTGTAACTGTTTGTAAATTGTATATATTAGGCTGTTGATCCAAACAAGAACTCAGTTTAGTTCTCTACCTTGTATGAACTCATTGCAATAATATAATCTATTTATCTTACTTGTTCTTGTCTCTTGTCTATGTTCTGTATTTATATATGTTTTAGTATGTATTATTGGTAACCTTATGTGATCTGTGAGATTACAACACCACTCTAGAAGCTGGGATTCAGGGAAATTAGGTATGTCAAATGTCTTATCACATGATGGTGACAGGATTTTGGTATAACAATTAATATGAAGAAAAAAAAATAGAAAACCAAGTCGCAACCAATTACTCCTCCCAGTGCAGAGAGTGTTGATCTGCACACCCAAAGACCGCGTAAGCCCAAATTTCTTTATAGGATTTGCAAGGGTGATCACCTTTTGAAATATTGTTGTGGTTTATCCTTGGTTTTAGAAGAATGGTCTAAGGTTTCCCGACAACTGATGTCATCATCCTATTGTCATCATACTGATGATCCCCCCTCAACTAGTGACTCTTTGGTTAGTAGTCGGAAGGGTAAAGTCAGAAATCCTTGCTTAATTTGTGAGGACATGCACTTTACTTACCTTTGTCCTCTCATGGATGAAGCTTCTAAGTTGTTAGAAGATTTTACTGTTCCTCAGTAATGGATTCCAACAGGTTATCATAAGTTTTCACTGGACATCCCATTGGTTGATAAAGTGGTTGATCTAGTTCTAACCTTGGTCGATCCCAATCTTCCGTTGAAGAGTGAAGTTGAAGTGGTCGATTCAGCTCCATCCTTGGTTGATCCCACTCTTCCTTTGGAGATTGAATTTAAAGTGGTCAAGTCGACGTCATCTCCACCCGATCCCACTCTTTCATCAGAGAGTGTTAAGACTGAAGTGGTCGCTTTAACCAAATCTTTGTTTGGTTATTCTCTTCCAATAGAGAATGAACTAAAACCTAATGAAGTTTTTATGCTTTGTTCTGATTGTTCTTAGCAAGAGGAAATTTTGTCTATTTCGAAAAAACCCTCTCCAAGTAATGAGGTTATTTCCTTTGAATGGAGCAAAATAATAGATTCTCGTCTTCATTCGAGTTTTCCTTTCCAAATAGTTGTGAATATTAGTGCTAGGCAGATGCTTCACACTATTATTGATGAAGGGGATTCTGTTATCATTATATCCTCATCTTCTTGGAAAGCTTTAGGTTCTCCTCAGCTTGTGCTATCCACCAATCATATACTGGCTTTTAATCACAGGCCTACTCCACCCTTAGGGATCCTTCCTCATTTTCCTATTACATTAGAAGGGAAAATTTTCGGTATTAATGTTATGGTGGTTCAAAGTCCTTTAGATTTGAATCTGCTCCTTGGACGTGATTATGTTTATGCCATGAAGGATGTAGTGTCCACACTTTTTAGAGTGATGCATTTTCCCCATGATGGGAAGATTGTGACCATTGATCATATTTCCTTTGTTACACCTGACCATCGCATTACTCCTAGTCAACAAACAGCCGTGAATGTACCTCATGTTCTTGTGGTTCCTTCCCCTTCTTCTAGTTAGCTTCTTCCCATCATAGGTAAAATGGGGGCCATGGATCCAGCCTCTAGACATCATACTGGAGTTGAGCTACTAACTTATTATGTAAGGGGGAAACTTACCAACCTCAGGATATCATGTTGGGTAAGAGCAGGTTTGTGAGCATAGTTCTTTTTCTGTGTCAAGCTCGTTAAAAAATGAAACAAGTTTGTGAGAATAGTTCCTTTCTGTGTCAAGCTCATTAAAAAATGAAACAGGTTTGTGAGCATAGCTCTACTTTTTGTGTCAAGCTCGTTAAAAAATGAAACAGGTTTATGAGAATAGTTCCTTTTCTCTATGTCAAGCCTGTTAAAAAATGAAATAGATGTCTTTGAGCATAGTTTATTTCTAGTTTTAATCTCGTTAAAAAATAAAAATTGGCCCTCAATCAAAGTTTACCTTTTGGTTTCAAGCTTTCATAAAAAAGAAACCATTCTCGAGCATAGTTCTTTTTCTATGTCAAGCTCGTTAAAAAAAAATGAAATAGGTTGTTTCAAGCAAGGTTTACCTTTTGGTTTCAAGCTTGCATAAAAATGAAACCATGTTTCAAGCATAGTTCTTTTTTGTTTCAAGCTTGTGTAAAAATTAAATAGGTCATTTAGAGCATAGTTCTTTCTCTATTCCAGGCTCATTAAAAAATGAAGCAGATACCCTGAGCATTATTTGAACTGATCTTCAAGCTCGTTAAAAAAAGTAAGATGGTTTTGAGCATACTTTTCATTTTGCGTGCTCTGGTTAAAACATGAAAAGTGGTTTGAGCTTAGTTTATTACTTTTTTGTGCTCTGGATTCAAACATGAAAAGGTTAATGGAGTCTTCTTTAAGCTCTTTTCTTAGTTTTTTCAACATTAAGCTAGCATTATTAGGATCTTTAACTGAGAGAATAACAAGTACAGCAATCAAACATGAGATAATGAACACAGTGTTTTTCCTCGAGGAAACCATAAATGGAGAAAACCCCACAACTTCCTCAGAGATAGAATCAACACCAAAACAGTAAAAGCCCAAAACAGTAAGTGACCTCCCGACAGCAGTAATCTTCTTCTTGTCTAGCCCCAGTATCTTCTCCTTCCTCAACTATGTGCTACACTTGAGTGTGTATGATTTGTATGTTAAATAGAGACTCCAGTTCTCTATTTATACTAATCTCGACATGACTAAAACCCTACCAAGGCAGACCTCTACTAGGAGAGTCTAATAACCCTAGTGCCCTGGAACTACGAGGACTTTAACCCTTAGACAATCAGAGGGTTACCCATAATGACTTGACATGACTTGTTTACATTATTGATCCTCCCAATCAAAACATCGGGGCAAGACAACATGACTCAATTACATTATAGATATATCCCGCAATAAACATCGGGTTACAATACATAAGATACATAGATGAATACATTCTAAAGTTACAAATACATCAACACCCCCTCTTAACTAGGAAGGTATTCTTTCGACACAATTTTCAGTACTAGTCTTCTTCTCTGTATTAGCTGGATCATCTCGTCTTTTGCATCTCAAGTCTTCTGAGTCTTCAAGTCATGTTCATCTTCAAGTCCTCTTCATCTTTGAATCTGGATCATCTCTCGATCTGGATCATCACGAGAAATCATCAATAGATCTGGATCATCATTGGGCATCATCACTGGATATGGATCATCACTGCTAGATCATCATAACTGGATCTGGATCGTCACTCGATCTAGATCATCACTAGTGCTATCTCATGATTCTTCTCGTCACAGGAAATTCTACAGAGCCAGCCCTTTTTCACGCTGGTTATAGGCCTAGCCTCCATGTAGGTCTTCTTCAGCACTTATATTTGACCTACGCGTCAGAAAGGCACAGTACTCACATCCATCCAGGCTGGAACCACATCCTACCACAATGATGGAAGATCTATGTTCTTCCATCCAGGCCGAAACTGCATCCTACCACAATGATGGAAGAGTTCTGTACTTCCATCTAGGCCGAAACCACATCCTACCACAATGATGGAATATTTATGTACTTTCATCCAGGCCAAAATCACATCCTAGCACAATGATGGAAGATCTTTGTTCTTCCATCCAGGCCAGAACCACATCCTACCACAATGATGAAATATTTTTGCACTTACATTCATCCAAGTGGGAACCACATCCTGCCACAATGAAGAAAGGGCTCTACACTTACATCCACCCAGGCCGGAACACATCCTACCACAATGATGGAAGGGCTTTGCACTTACATCCACCCAGGTGGTAACACATCCTACCACAATGATGGAAGGGCTCTGCACTTACATCCACCCAGGTGGGAATACATCCTACCACAATGATGGAAGGGCTCTGCACTTACATCCACCCAACTGGGAACACATCCTACCACAATGATGGAAGGGCTTGCACTCATATATGATCTTGTGGGAACCAATCCTACAGTCACATCAAAATGGCCCCCAGTCCTCCTCAACTGAGCTACTTGGTAACTAAACGAGTGCCTCCATTCTATTAGAGAATGGCAGTTGCCCTTACATCCGACCTGCTCGTCGGAATGGCCAACACTCACATTTGAAATGGGAGGAACTTAATCCTTTAGCCATGATAGAATGGTTCAACCCTTATATCTGATCAAGTGGGAACACATCCCTCTATAACATCAGAATCGCTACTCAGTCCTAAATTGAGTTCTCCTGGTACCTCACCAGGAAGCTCCATTCAAAGAATGGCAATTGCCCTTACATCTATCCTACTCAACAGAATGTCCAACTCTCATATCTGACATGGAAGGAAGCAATCCTCTCACCATGACAGAATGGCTCAGCCCTTATATCTGACCTACTCATTAGAATGGCTATGGATCTCAACACTCATATCTGACATGGAAGGAACCAATCCTCTCACCATGACAGAATGGCTTAGCCCTTACATCTAACCATGGAAGGAACCAATCCTCTCACCATGTCAGAATGGCTCTGGGACTCATCACTTTCCCTTGGACAAAACCTCTATCTAGAGAACACCAAGCTTCTCCCTGAAGTACTCAAAATTCACCCTAGCCAATGGCTTTGTCAATACATCAGCTATCTGTTCCTCTGTTGCAACATACTGGAGCTTCACTGCTCACCTCTACACCATATCCCTGATATAGTGGTACTTGATCTCTATATGCTTCGACTTGTCATGGAACACTGGATTCTGTGACAACTTTACGCAACTCTGGTTGTCACAATGTATACAAGTAGCATCCAACTAGAGATCAAATAAATCAGACAGTAGCTTCCACATCCATACTGCCTCACAACTAGCTGAGCAGGCTGTGACATACTCTGCTTCAGCTGTACTCAGTGCCACACAGGATTGTTTCCTACTAAACCAAGAGATCACACTTGATCCGATACTGAAGAAACACCCTAAAGTGCTCTTCTTATTGATGGCATTTCCTGCCTAATCTGAATTAACATAACCCTCCAGGTTAATCTTCTAATTCGCATCGTACTTGAGCCCATAATCAACTGTACCCTTCAGGTACCTCAAAATATGCTTTGCAGCAATCAAGTGAACATTTCTCGAATTTGTTAGGAACTGGCTCAAGGTGTTCACAGCAAAGCAAATATTTGGTCTCGTGTTTGTCAGGTACATCAATGACCCAATCATCTGACGATACTTCATAGTATCAACTGACTCTGATGAAGCATCGTTCAATAGCTTCAGGTTTGATGCCATAGGTGTGGCCATAGCCTTGTAGTCCACCATCCCAAACCTCTTCAGGATCTCTACTGCATACTTCCCTTGTCCAAGGAAGATTCCATTTGCACTCTGCCACACCTCCATACCTAGAAAGTAATGCATCATCCCCAATTCCTTCATTTCGATCTCAGCAACAATCTTTCTCTTCATATGAGCAATCAACCCATCCATACTTGTCAAAAATATATCATCTACATATAGTAGAAGCATCACTGGGTTGCCATCTTTAACCTTGTAGTAAAGGTTGGAATCTGCTTTACTCTTGGTAAAGCCCAAACTAGATAGAAAGCTGTCAATTATACCGTACCATGTCTTGGGTGCCTGTTTCAAACCGTACAGGGCTTTCTTCAATTTGCATACATGAGACTCTCTATCATGTGTCTCAAAACCGAGTGGCTACTCTACATACACTTCCTCTTCCACTACACCATTCAAGAAGGTAGTCTTGACATCTATCTGGTGTATCTTCCATTTCATCACTGTAGCCAGAGCAAGTACCGAACTGATGGAAGTGTATCTGGTTACAGGTATGAAGGTTTCGTCATAATCTATTCCTTCTTTCTGAGAGAAACCGCGGGCCACAAATCTTGCCTTATATTTTTCAATGCTACCGTTTGCAGTATGCTTGATCTTGTAGATCCATTTGGAAGTTACAACTAACTTCCCTTCTGGTCTTGGGACAACATCCCAAACATCATTCTTCATGATTGATTGGTATTCTTCGATCATAACATCCTTCCATTCTTTCCTTTCTACTGCTTCTTCGTAACTGGAAGGTTCTTTATCAATGAAATCACATAGCAAAGCTACATAGCCGAAGTAGGATCTGGTCCTCTTTCTTTCTCTGTGATTCTCTTCTGGAGCCCCATATCTCTCTGCACCTTGGATAAGTTATTGTACCCAAGCAGGTTTCCTCTTATGAGGATTATTCTCTAGAGGTGGATCTACAGGTCTTTGTGGTTCTTTGAAATCTCGATCTTCTTCTTGAGTTTCTTCTTTCATAGTTGTATCCTAAATTTTGGGTGCTTCTGCTTCTTCAAGTTCTTCAGCAGGTCTTTTCCTAGATTTGTTGTAAGCTGTGTCTTCATCAAATGTCACATCCCTGCTGATGTCAGTCTTCTTATATCCTGGGAAATATATTCTGTAAGCCTTCGAGCTTTCAGAGTATCCTACAAATATACCCTTCTTTCCTGAAGGATCTAATTTTGTTCTCTTCTTTTTCGGAATGTGTATGTACACAGGACAGCCGAATATTCTGAGATGGCCGACTTCTAGTTTCTTACCAAAGAAGACTTCTTCAGGATTCTTGTTCTCGAGTACTCTGTGTGGAGTATGGTTCTGTACATACACTGCTATTCTGGCAGCTTCAACCCAAAGATGCATAGGAAGATCTTGATCATGAAGCATAGCTCTTGCTTTAGTGTGGTTCTCAATCAAGGCTTTGAATTCCTTGAACTTGCTGAATACTTCATCTTTGTTCTTCATGAAGTAAACCCATGTCTTCCTAGAAAAGTCATCAATAAAAGAAACATAGTATGCATACCCTCTTAGTGAGTTTGATGACATAGGACTGCATACATCGGAGTGGATGATTTCCAAGATTCCTTTTGCTTTGCTTTCACTGCTTGGAAATGTCTTCTTTGTATTCTTTCCTTTTGCACATCCTTTGTAGACCCCATCATGTTTTTTTGGGAATTCTGGAAGACCTTCAACAGCTTTGCTTGCAATAGGTAGTGCTCTGTAATGCACATGTGCAAGCCTTCTATGCCAAAGTTCACTTGGCTCTACTGTGTCATGGACCAAGGCTTGTTCTGGATGGCCCTTCAATTTGTACAAACCTCCTTCTTGTTCTCCAATTACCACTGCATCATCGATAGTCTTTCCTCTTGGCCACTTGATGACTTGACCATATGTGAATGCAACCCTCATTCCTTTTGCATCTAATGCTGATATGGAGAGAAGGTTCTTCTTGAGTCCTGGCACAAACAATACTTCCTTCATTTTTAGAGACCTTCCAGAGTCTAGCTTATAAGAAGATTCCCCACTACCTTTTATTGGATATTGGTAGTCATCTCCTAGTTTCACCTTGTGAGGTGATTCATGTTCTGATAGTCTCACAAAGGATTCCTTGAATCTAGTCATATGTTTGGAAGCTCCACTGTCTATAAGCCAATCATCACTTCCATGAGTAATGTTACCTGTGAGAGTGGAAATCAAAACATATTCATCCTCGCTTGAAGAATCTTCACTTTCATATCTGGTTCTTTTCTTGGATGGTTCATCATCCTCTGCAGCATGAGCATGATGTCCTCTTTTGTTCCCATTCTTCTTATGAGAGTGGACCTTGTTCTTAGGACAATCTTTTACAAAGTGTCCTATCTCATCACATGTATAACATCTTGATCTAGATAAGTTCTTTCTATTGTTATCTCTATGATGAGGATTCTTACCTTTGGAGTGATGAGTACTTCTTCTGCCTTTCTTGGAGTGAACTGTGAGAGCTTGGTCTTCACTTCCCATATTCTCTTCTCGAGCTTCTATCTGTGCTTCTTCTTGAGAACATTCTTCCCATAGTCTGCTGAATTTGACTAATTTCTTTCTGGCACAGATTCCTTGGATGAAAGAATCCCATGACCTAGGAAGGCCATTCAAACTTGTCATCACAATCTATGCATTCTCCACTTCTTCATCTATAGCTTCTAATTGTTCCTTGATATGAGAAACCCTTGTGAAGTAATACTGGATGGTCTCTGCATTCTGAATCTTCACTTTCTTCAGTTGATTCCTCAGAGTCATCTTCTAGTTTATGTTCTTCCCTTCAAATAATTTGGTTAGGGCATCAAACATAGCTTTAGGTGTCTTGAGAGAGGAAACCTGAGGTATAAGGTGATCCTTGATAGAATCAACAATGATCCTCTTTTCCATAACCATATTATTCTTATGTAAGGCTTTTGCCTCATATCTCTCTGGAACTGGAACCTCCTCATGGATGTAGGAGTCTAATTCATTCTCTTCCAGGACTAGGGAGATCCTATACTTCTAGGCTCAGAAGTTATCAGATCCCTCAAGATTTTCATCAAGCTTGGTATGATGAGACATCTTAAACTGAGAACCTCAAATGGAAATACAAAAGATTTAGATCTTACCAGGTTAAGATGTCAGATTTGGATTTGGAGCTGAAATCCCGCAGTACTGGATCATGAGCAAATTAGGGTTTTTCTTTTCCGAAGATCTATCCACCCAAATGCCTTGAAATTTGTCCCTAACTTTGATTTTGGGGAGGAGATCAATCCAGTCCTGGGCTCACTGAAAAATTCCTCTTCTGTGAAAATCCCTAATCTTCGACAGTAGTGTCGGGTCCAAAACTAAAAAACCTCAGAATTGGATTCCGCTTCGATAGAAAGATGTGCCCTAAGGAGGAGAGTTATTCCACCTTACTTTTGCTGAAAATATGTGGAGGAAGATCCACAAACTAGGAAGCCCTAGTTCCCATAGCTACACAATGTCTTCTTCTTAGCTTAGCTCTGATACCATGTTAGTTTTTTCAACATTAAGCTAGCATTATTAGGATCTTTAACTGAGAGAATAACAAGTACAACAATCAAACACAAGAGATAATGAACACAATGTTTTTCCTCTGGGAAACCATAAATGGAGAAAACCCTGCAACTTCCTCAGAGATAGAATCAGTACCAAAACAGTAAAAGCCCAAAATAGTAAGTGACCTTCTGACAACAGTAATATTCTTCTTGTCTAGCCCCAGTATCTTCTCCTTCCTCAACTATGCACTACACTTGAGTGTTTATGAGTTGTATGTTAAATAGAGACTCCAGTTCTCTATTTATACTAATCCAGACATGACTAAAACCCTACCAGGGCCAACCTCTACTAGGAGAGTCTAATAACCCTAGTGCCTCGGAACTACGGGGAATTTAACCCTTAGACAATCGGAGGGTTACCCATAATGACTTGACATGACTTGTTTACATTATTGATCCTCCCGATCGAAACATCGGGGCATGAAAACATGACTCAATTACATTATAGATACATCCCAGAATAAACATTGGGTTACAATACATAAGATACATAGATGAATACATTTTGAAGTTGGAAACACATCAACATCCTTTTGGACTCTTTAAATGTGAAAATATCGTCGAGTGAGCTTGTCTTCTTCATGCTTGTAAAAGGACCTGAAGAGTCATCCTCTTGGTGATAGTTTACCTCTTTTTCAGACTAGGGGGCACTACTTACGAAAAAGGTATACTACAGCCAATCATTACTGGAAGAGTTATCTTGGGTATTATTTTATAATTTTTTGGGCCTCGAGCACTAAATTTATGAAAAAAGTCCATTGTGGAGTCGTCTTAGTCATTTGAGACTCTCTAAACATGAAACGATGAATGAGTTTTCTTTCATCGGACTTATAAAATCAAATGATGGACCTTTTTCTGGGAGTGAACCCCTCTTTTCTCAGGTTCATAAAACATATGAGAATGGACTTATCACTTGATGAGCTATATCGAGTGTTTTCTACCGTCTTTGAACTCATAAAAATGAAAAGAGGCACTCCTCAATCATGATGGGGAAATTAAGGGAACGAAAATACATTTCATTTGCAATAATGGAAGTTATTAGTCACCTTTGAACATGGCACTTGTATGCATTTCATTCAGTCAGTTGGGTATTCACCTTGTCTCCGATTTGATCCACTTTCATGAGTCGTGTCACTCCTTTGAGTTTTTCAAAGAATGCATTATCCATTGTCGCATTATGTTCCACCTCATCAAGTCAATGCTCCCAATTCTTTGGTCGTGTAGCCTGATATTCAAAGGGAAGTCATTTTGAGATTTTATACCTGCAGTAAAAACAAATTTTTGTGCCAGTTACATTTGAGTCAGTCCTATGGTTACATCATACCCAAAATTCCAGAACTTTGTTTTTAGTTTCGTGTTATTGATGTGGGATTCATCATGGCCATCCTTCGACGAGACTATTCCTATCGACATCAGCTCATCATCCGAGAATTAGTATTAGAAACAAAAATATAGTAACTTGAGGTCTATATGCCTTAACGACAGATTCTCTTGCTCTCAACATAGGTTCACATCATTGACCTTTGATCGATAGATTTGACTAAGTGTTCGACATCAAATCATCTATTCACACTCATGAGATTGTACTAGGGTACCTTGGGAATCATTGACATCAATGGTGATCTCCATTGCACTTGTTAATGGTTCTTATCATTGACTAGTAATCAAGTGGTTTCTACCATGTTCGGCATCAAATCATTGTAATCACATGGATAGAATCATACTTTGTGGAAGACGAGATGAAGACCCTGGGTATCTGTTAAAATAACTCAATAATTTCCCTAGGTTGCGATGGAGTATTTTGAATGATTCCTAGCATGGATCCACATTTGTATGTTCATGGCTGTGCTCATATTTGCGTTAGTATGACATAGATCTACACTGCATGTCTGGTGGCTATGTCCAAATTTGAGTCTCCTTCGCATGGATGTACACTGTATTATAGTAGCCATGATTTTTTTGTATCTCACATGGATCTTTGTTGTATTGGTCGGTAGCCATGTTGTGAGTCATTTGGGACAAATGTAAAAGGTGTTAAAGAAAGTTTGTGATGCTTGAGAAGTTTCGACCATTGGACCTTTTCCTCAATACTATACCTTGTTCTTTTAAAGTATTATGCCTATCGTTTCCCTCTAGCTGTCATACTTTGGGGGTCATCTCTATTACACCGAAATATCATCACCATCATGTTATGAGATAGGTATTCCCTGCTCTGCTTCAATCCCTCAAAGTTTTCCCTAGAGAAATGAAGGTTCAAATTATCCCCTTACAGTTTTTCCTTGTTTTGAGTTGGTAACACTCTTTCCCCATTGACAAAAAGCGTTACCCAAGAAGAAAAGAGTTGGTAACGCTCATGATACATGAGCAAAGGGAGGTGCCACCACTTATAGCCTTATTTCAAGAAGAGTTACCCCCTTAACACCACCTTTCTTCTTCATTGGAGGAGTGGTGATCGAGTTTTCAAGGCAAAAAGAGAAGCTTCAAGAGGATTCTCGAAGCTTACCTCCATGGAGACTCATACCTATGTTTTAGGAACAAGCTGGAGCTTGAGATCCTCCCTTTTTGGATCTTATCTCCACCTCATGCATGAGATCGTCAACCATACCTATCCTCCCATTCCTTTAAATAATAGCTCATCCCCCATGGGAGAGAGGAGGAAGAATTGTGTTGCATACCCAAACTCCACCCAAATAATTCTTGAGTTATTGGAGGCAAGGTGAAGTTAGAGGCAAGGATATATTGGAAGGAGCTCTCAACACCAAGGAATAAAGGTTGTAGTCTCTCCAATCATTTCTAATAAAAAATGTCTTTTCTTTCCCATATTTACCATGTCATTTGTATATATTGCTTGATTCCTTGGTCACGAGCATAGATCTAGTTGATTATATTGTATGCTATCATGTTTCTCTTATTGTTTTTCATATTTTATAAGTTCTTCTGCGGGGATATCAAGGATAGTATTCGAGAGAAGTATCATGGCATTTCATTCAAGTAATTAACCAGATCTAGGGGAAGTTTAACATTTGGTGTTTGTGTTTTGTTCTAGATTTGAACCATTCAGACTAGGAAAACAACACACGTCTGCAGGAGGTGCGCATTTCTGAATAACATATGTCAACATTACAACTCCTATATCTATTTATAGGCTTGCTCCTTTTACAACACGGTCCACTTAAATCAACTTCCTAACTACTTGGACCAAAAGGTACAAAATAATGACCAATATTTACAAAATATGACCAAACATGAACAAACTGCCTTGCACGTCAACTTTGACCTTGCACATCATCCTCGGTGCTGCACAACTAAATATCTCTAAAACAAGCCCCCAATACAATCTTTTGGCTCACCCTCGAGCCATGTTAGTTGGAAGCAGTGTACTCTGTTGTCTTGGTTTTGAAATCCTTGTACTGCTGCTTTACGTCTTCTACTTGAACCATCACCATGTCGATGATGTCTGTGCAATCCACAACATCCTACTTAGATCGATGATCCAATATTTTAGCGATGAATTCCTTACGACTTTCCTGCACCTCCTGAAGCACATCCACTACCTTAAGCACCAGTTGCTTGCTGATATCCTAAAATTATTCTAGTTGTGTTGTTCGACGTTGTTTTCATTCCCTTTCCTTGATGGAACGATGTTGTAGAGCCTTCAACTCCTCCGCTTTGGTCACGTACAGTACCAGATTCATTGTTCAAAGTAATGTCCTTAGTGCGGCCAATTGACCTTCAGCTTCCCCAAAATTGCATGGTTGCTGTAGTAGGTCTTTCAACCTAGCTACAGGCAAGAACGGCTACCTTCCATCTATAGGATGGAAGGGTAGGGTTCTTGTGAGGTGGAAGAAACCTGCAAACAAGTGTTAGGGCCAAGCTATGGAAACCCTACAAGAAATGGTTAGAAATCAAAAGATGGGTGCAAGCAATCAAAGGAGAACCTACAACAAATCATTAGCAAACAAACCTGCAAACAAAATAGGTTAGAAAACTACAATAAATATGAAAGAAAACACAAGTATACCTTCAGTCTTGGTGGAAATGAGCCACCATGCCTTGGCTTTGGAAGCACCTCTCTCTTTAGGATGGAAGCTTGGCTTATGGAGCAGTGGAGAAGAGGGAGAGTGAATGGCTTGAGAGGCAAAGGGTCTCAAGGCACTCACATGGGCAACATAATGATAGGGAGAGAAGGAGTGTTTTGTGAGTGACCCCCACCCCTCTATTTATAGTTGTTTTCTAGAGATTTAGAGTTTTAAGCCCCTGGTTAGGGCTTTAGCCCCTTTTTTGGGATTTAAGCCCTTTTCTCCCAATTCTTAGCTCCTTTGGGGGTTTTAAGCTTCTTTGAGGGGTTTTAGCCCCTCTTTGGAGGTTTTATCCCCTATGAGAGTTATTTTGGCTCTTTTTAGGGGTTTTAAAGCCCTTTTTCATATTTTTGAGCCTTTCCGAGGGTGTGGGGGTCAAATGAGGGTCGTGCATGGATGTCTTTAGGTGGTGTAGGTCATGTAGAGCTCATTGGGGGATTTTTTGGGTTAACATATTTCCCCCTGATGTGTGAGGGCAAGAGCTCATCTTATGGCCGACAAACATCATAGGATTTTCTAGGGAGGGGTGGTGCTTCTTGGGCTGGGGCATGGTGACTGTTGGTTTAATATGGTTCCCATCAATGGGTGAGATACAAATAATGTGTGACATGTATATGGAGGAGGCAGGAATCTCCATGCTCGTAACGATGTTAAAAGAATAATGTGATTTGAGCTCTATAATACAAGAGCCGATCATGTACAACTGATGATACATAGTGGTTGCCTCAATAAGAGGTTGAATACAATACTGATCTGAAGAACTATTACATTGGATCCATGGCATTCTCATGGAATGCTATATATTCACGAGTGATGTCCTGCTAGATCTAGAATGGTACATAGTTGAGGGACCCAATGACGAAGAGTCAGAGTATTTGTGGTGCAGATATGCTGCATCAATCATAAATCTATATAGAAGCATTGTTGGGGCTTCTGAACACTGCCTCCAACGCAACCTGGAAATCACAAGGGACATGAACCTGTTAGGGTCCCTTAGATAGAATCATCAATGTGCTGGAGTTAGGTGACATCTAGGGTCTTTGACCAAATACTGCACGGACCAATACTCTCTACAAATATCAACGATACGATGATGTAGCTAGAGTTGAGCACGTGAGAAACAACCATCCTGAGAGGCACTAAGGACTCCTCTCAAGTGGTCCAAGGAACTCATCAATGAGGTTAATTAAACTAGTATACAGGGAACTCTGGGCCTATCCTCTTGAATACGTGTGTTGTCGTTGACAGAGGGAGACCTGCAACTGGCCAAGGCAATGGTGTTTCCTTGACCAGAAGTGCAAGGGAGGTAATCGAAATATGTGAGGCAATCTGAGGATTGACCCAATGAATGGGCGGGGGGAGGAGTCAAAAAGGGGTAGGGAATCACGGGGGAATCAAAATTCCTTTGTTCAGAGTATGACGGCAGGGTGGACCAGGAAGCAAATGAAACTGATTCAAGGGAAAGGGATCATAGTTGTAATACTGGGAATGTAATTGTAGATGGGAAATGCTTGGGGGAGGTAGAAAAATTTGGTATTGATGGGATCCAAGGAAGACACATCGTAGAGTAATCTAAACAAAGGTGACCCCAAAGTGGGAATACTGTCAAACTATTATATGTGGGGTGGTGTCTAAAGACACTATTGTGGTACGATCTTGTGGATATTTAGCGAGCCAAGGAAAGTAAATTCTCGATGGTGCCTTTAATTTTAGAGAGTCTGAAAGTGTGAAGAAGACTCCAGTGGGGGATATTTTTCGTTGGTAGTATCTTGTGCCCAAAAAAGGATAAAAGTACACATAGGAGAGCTTGCCCATCCTTTAGGGGATGAGAGAATTCTTTACCGTTGGTAGTCCAATCAGGTTGAAAAAGGTTAAACCTATACTGAGTGGACGATCATTCAGATACTTTTATGAGCATGAATGAAACCAAGTTTGCTCGACTATCTTTTCTTGATGAGAAGGCTGGAAAATAGCTTAACGACAACCCATGGTGAGCTTTTTTGTAGAGTTCGACCCCTCTGCCCGAGAAAGCATAAAAGGATGTAGAGGGGAACGGTCTTGGCTTGAATGTGCCAAGGTGGTCCTTTTCAGATGGTAGTCTACATACTCCAGAAAAGGAGATACACGAGACAATGTAGAGGCCCTTTCTTATACTTTAACGAGCAAGAAAGGAAGCAGCTACACTCGGCAATCTTTTCATTCTTTTAGGAGTCAGAAAAGAGCTTAATGGAAACTCCAGTATGGTCAACCGATCGAGAGGGCACTGAAGGTGCCCCCATGTTGGGACAATGGACAATTTTCCAAAGGTCATCTGTGCAGTGTGGATGGAGCAGGTGGCTCTTGAACATACCAATACATGTACGAGATAGATTGCAGTAGAGGCACACGAGTCGGTGCGATAGAGGCATGCAAACCAAGGTGTCTCTCAGATAGAGGTCAGGAGAGTCATGTGTGAGTTATGGTGGATGAACTTGACTACATAAGGTGTGAGTGCAATTCTGGAGGTAGTTATATGCATAGTGCATGCAAAATAAATGATCCGTCCTCCAGGTGGTGGTCTGGAGACCCACATAAGGTGCGGTGGGAGGGTTTGACAGTTATATGCTGAAATAAAATGATGTGCCTTCTAGGGAGATGGTCCAGATTCCTGCATGAGTTGCGGTAGGAAAGTGTGATGCAAGTACTAGTTCAGAGAAACTTATATTAAAATGTCGTATGCAAACTGAGGTAACTTCTAGGAAGTGGTCCTGAAAATTACCTGTTAAACATGAGACGATGGTCTCATTAAAAGATAGAAATTTGAGCCTGGAGGTGTGAGGGGTGTCTCAAACAAGCTTCGAGTGACACTGAACTAGCAGCTAATGGTGCTACCCCTAAATGGGAGGTTTCTGATTTGTGGTAAAAATGTTGTAAAACAAAAAAGGAAAACCAAGTGACTCATTGGTGATGTTAAGCATAAAATCTCTTGAGGTAGAACCCATTACGGGGATTCTCCAAGAATTGTCCATTAGAGTCAATAAGGTTGTATGCCCCTTTTCAGAGGCAATGGTGGATGACATATGGTCCATACCACATTGAATCAAACTTGCCTTTTCCCAACTTGTCATTGGGATGGTCATAGACTAGAACCATATCACCTTCGTTGAAGGTGTGAGGGTGAACATGGGAGTCATAATGGGCCTTTGACCATGTTTTTGCTGCTTCAATGGTCTTCTATGGTTTGCTCAATTTGGAGGAGTCGTTCTTACAAAGGCAAAGTATCTGAAAGGATTTCTATCATGAAGTGGAGCGATGGGATCTGGAACTCTACAGGGATTATTGATTCAACGCCATGTACTAGACAAAAAGGGGTGAAACCGGTTGCGGTTTTTGTGGATTTGCGATAGGCCCATAGGGAAGAAAAAAACATGTGATGCCAGTTGGTTTTATGGTTTCCTACCATCCTTTGGAGCATTGTTTTGATGATATTGTTGACTGCTTCAACTTGGTCGTTTCCTTGGGGATAGTAGGAAGATGAGTACTGGTGCTGGAATTTCAACATGGTTGAAAGTTCAGTCCAAACAACGTCTTCAAAGTGTTTACCATGGTCCAAACTGTTTGGGGACACCAAATCATGAAATAACGTGGTTAAAGAAGAAACATGCCACCGTTTCACTTTTCCAATCAAATGTGGGCATGGCCTCGACCCACTTAGTGAAGTAATCAACCACCATAATGATGTATTTGTGACTGTTGGCTGAGGCAGGGTTGATTGTCATGAAGTCAATTTCCCATTTGCATAAGGGACCGACTGTGACTACGGGGGTGTAATGGTGCAGGGGGGTTCTTACCTTTGGGTCAAAGAGATGATAGCTACAACAGTGTTTGACTGCCTCTATGGAATCAACCAATATGGAAGGCCAGAAGTAGCAGGCACGTAGAATCTTCTGGGAAGTTCCTAGACCTGAAAAGTGGCCATCGCAGGATCCACTATGATAGTTGTTAAGGGCTGTCTCGGGCTCATCGTGGTTGAGGCAATGACGCAGGATGGTATCAATGTCTTGATGATATAGAACATTCCAATCAGAAGGTGGTGAGTGTATTGATGTCAGATGCATCACCTATTCTCACGGTTTAAGTGAGCTGTGAACTTCTGTGTTCGTAAATATAGAATGATGTCCCCATACCATGGGTCTTCCATGGATATGACGAATAGGAAATAATCAAGGAGGTCAACCTTGGGTGGTGGTGACATGGTTAATGGGGGAAGATCTATCATGAGTGCGACCAGCACGAGTGCCTTTGTGCGTTTTAGGGAAATAAATTCTAAGTTGAATTCTTGGAGGATGACTACCCACTTGGTTGCGCAACCTTGTAGAAGGCGATGACTTAAGAGGTATCGCATTGGGTTGGAATCAGCCACTACCCAGGTATGGTTTGCAATGATGTAGTGGCGCAACTTATGAGTCGAGAAGACGATGGAGAGGGCCAGTTTCTCCTCAGGTGAATATCATAGTGGGGGACCTGTTATCCTCTGGCTAATGTAATAAATCACGTGCTCATGGCGAGCATCATCTTCCTGGACCAAGACTCTAGCAATGGAACTCTCCGAGGCCGACACATAGAGAATGAAGTCTCGGGTGAAGTTTGGTGCTAAGAGTAATGTTGCAGAAGCCAGGGCTTGTTTGAGTGCATCAAATGATTCTTGTGCTTGTTGATCCCAAACAAAGGGGATTTTTGTGTGGAACAGGCGAATGAATCCATGGGATTTTGTTGCATACTTTGGTACAAATTGGTGAAGGAAGTTGGCCTTGCCTTGGAGGCTTTGTAGTTGGTGCCAAGATTTTGGTGAAGGTAAATAAAGGATAGCTTGAAATTTGAGGGGGCCAACTTGATCTGATCCCGGGGGTGAGCCCAGAAAGTCATCGAACCCGCTCGAAACAATCAGGACCAATAGGATCATTTTTCTGACGTTAGTGCAAGTGAACATGAGAATAATATAAGTGTGTAACATAGAATCATCCACATGAAAATGAAAAATCATTCAAGCACATTAGGGACATGATTTGATTACGGAGTTCACCAGATCTCCTGGCTACGTCTCCGAGCCTACTCCAAAATAGAGTGACCAATCCATTGCAAAGATGCACAAATACATAAGATACATCACAACAGATTCACCTATAGAGTCTTCATCATCTGTTCATCTCTACTGCTGCACCATAACTGCCTCTGATGGGTCACATAAGTGCACAAGCTATAGGACTCAATCGAAGACTACAGAAATCAAGCAAGCAAATGCCTACCTCCTTTGTCTCGAGAAGTTGCCAAACTTGGACATGAAGATATTTTTCCAATGTATCCAATCACACTCTTTCAACTAACTCTACGAGCCACAAACCTCGAGCGGATCAAAGACTTGCATAATGTTGCAAATCGCACTCTTTCAACTGAATCTACGAGCCACGAACCT